>JAUYWI010072965.1:0-14139 GCA_034780595.1 Parotoplana pacifica | reverse complement strand
CGTAAAAAACGGACCGTAGGCCGGCATTTTGTTTCACGGACAACTGTCCGTTTTTTACGGATTTTTTTTACAGTGTACTAAAGATATAAAAAATTAAATTATAATAAAATATGACTCATTATAACAGTGTTTCTTAACCTTTCTTAATTATTAAGCCCCTTGAAAAACTAATTATTCCACATTTACTCCTTAATCTTCATTTTTTTTCTTAAAAGATCCAAATAGCTTTGAATTTCGTGACAATGTAAATTAGGTACCATAAGTGGTTTGTACATATACCTTGTACACATAAATGATTGCTTGGTCCTGGGATAAATTTTTTCCTTGTGTATTGTCTTCCAGTAACAGAAGACACGTCACGAATTCTATTTGCAGATGATACCATAATGTCCGTGCGGGTCCCTTTGTAATCAAAGTCCAATATCCGATTGTCTAAAAAATATCCCCTATTTAGTTTCTAATAGAACAAATTAAATCCACCAATTATGTATATTTTAAAATTGGGTAGCAGTAATTTTGAATTATACATAATTGTTTTTCAAAACATTTATGTATGAGCGTCATGTAGAAATGGGAAATTCATCAAATAAAAAAAGTCATGTAATTATCTTTTTACCTTTGATAATTGGTATTATTTTTCGTTTTCTGGGAACAAATGTAAAAGGTTGAAAGCACTCAAGTAATATTGGCTGAAACAAAAAACAGGTAATAATGGTAATTGTTTTATTTTGAGGAATACTTTAACTGATCATAAATACTGTAAGCCTACCTAATACTCGTAATATATTTTGAAAGTAGACAGGTAAAATATTTTCTTACTTTTGCATTGCCAGGAAGTAGTCTGTCAATTCCTTTATTTTGGGGAACTAAATATAAAAAATATTGAATTATATAAAAGTCATTTTTAAAAAAGCATGGGTAATTTTTAAAGCAGTTAATTTATCTGAAATAAAAAAAAAACATGTAAATATATTTTACTATCTCTGAAAACGGTTAATCTCATGGCATGAAAAAGGAGGGGATAAACTACTCTACTAATTTCTTTGTTGCAACGAGAGATATCAACCTTAGGTATTCTTTCATAGTGTTTATTTTATAAATCTCTAAAATTAATATTGTTGGAAGGGATTCTAACAATTTAAAATTACGGTGGTGGTAGTGTAAAGTAATTATTTTCTCACATGGTCCGGAGACAACAGGTCTTTCTGGTGAACGCGGTGTGATTGTCAGTTCAGTTCTTGCTTTGATAAAGGGTAGTGGATAACTGGATCGTTGAATACTGGTTCCCAAATTAGGATCTATGTAGGGACTCATCCAGATTGGAGCTGACCTCCACGTTTTCAGTTCAATGCAACTGCCACTCATTGCAGTTGCCCTTATAGAAAGTCTATAATCAATAAAATGAAACTAAGGGTCAGTATTATAATAATATAATTTATTAAATAGACTTTAATCATACTTAATACACGAAATCACATAATGTTTTAAATCGTTAAAATGTTTTTCGACCGCATTTAGATACAG
This sequence comes from Parotoplana pacifica, assembly GCA_034780595.1. Classification (NCBI taxonomy): domain Eukaryota; kingdom Metazoa; phylum Platyhelminthes; order Proseriata; family Otoplanidae; genus Parotoplana; species Parotoplana pacifica. The sequence goes on along the minus strand of JAUYWI010072965.1, from coordinate 12,615 downwards.
CTTCGAGTTGTCTGGAAAACCAAGCTCCTATAAATTTAGTGATCTAATTGTTAAAATTTCTATATTGTAGGTACATTTTTATATATAGGTTTACTTGGACAAAAAAATGAAATACAAAATACATTGTGCTCACTTCAGACAGAAATGAAACAGAAAATCATATCCATCAAGTAACTATGTTGCAAAACTAAATAACGATAAAAAATTAAGAGCGCTCTAAAATATTCTGACGCATTCCGCTGCAAAACATTGCGGTGGAAATTATTTTTCAATAATTGTTGCATCGGAAACATCTATTTAGACATTTGTTTCCGGTCCTATTCGGTGCCTCATAAGAAACCATTAATATTGAGTGGAAATTATCATTTGCGACTGCGAAACATTCCGTCGGATTTTTTGGATTGTAACTGTTAAATGAAGTGATTGTTTTCATAAAATTTCATTTAGATTTAGGAATGTAAAATGATTTTTGTATTTTAACTGTTAAAAGGAATATGTATTTATAAAATCTCAGTTAGATTTTGGTTGATTTTATGTTTCCGACGCAAAATTGTGTAAATGTGTAGGAATTCTACCAGATGCTTTTCAATGCAATATTTATTTATGGTTTCCTATATACGGCATAAAAGCCATTTGAAATTTTTGTTTAAATGTGAGTTTCCGACACAATAAGTTTTGAAAATAATTTCCGACACAACTTTGTGTATCGGAGGGCGTCGGAATTTTTAATAATTAGTATCTCGCACTGAAATGTCCATCATGTAAAAATCATTAAGATCTTCAACAATCTGGTAGAAACTAGGTAATAAGCTGATCACAGTTTATATGGAATAACCCATTATTTATATTGTTTTTACCTTTTTATGTCTAGTAGGTAAACTATTTTTCTATAGACAGTTTCCTGGTTCACTACAGTGCAGTGATATTTGAAAACACCTAATAATTATTTATTTAGTGATTTCTTCTGAAGACCATATGTTGCCGTAAAATAGTCTGGAGATTTCCTGATCCTAACTTGCCAATATTGATTAGGAATCCCCATCGTACAGAATAGATCGTGCTTATTACTGAAAAATATAGATGTTGCAGTATCCTTGTTTAATTATTGAAGAATTTCTAGTATTCATTTAATTGTCTCCTACAATCATTTTCTTTCAGATTAGATTAAATAAACGTAAATAAATAGAGTATTTTTTAAAAAAATGCATTGTAGGGAATTTCAAATTAAAGAAGACCTTCATTGTGTGAAGAACTCTCTAATTTTTTTTGGATCCTCCGGTGGGAGTGATAGGAGGTATTTTAAAATGATCGGTTTTATACGTCCTATAAACTTTATATCATCAAGGAAATGATAATAATATAAGTATATACATTAGTTTTTTTAAATTTCATAAGAAAAGAAATTAACTATATTATTATCTATCTCTAATTACGAATATCTGTTACTTTAGAATTACCTATGTAGGCTATTAGCTAATATTTTATTTGTGTTTTCTGTCTAATTACAAAACTGTTGGTAGGTTGTCGTCACAAAAGTCATGGAATCTGTTTAAAAATAACAAGTATTTGATGCTTTACTAAGAAATGAGAAGAAGAAATAATAAAACACAATAAACATAAAACTGAATATTGTTAGGTGGGTAATTTATTGAGGTAGAATGCAGAATATAGTAATAGAAAAATTGATAAAAAGTCAAAATCTTACCAAAATATTTATAACCCAGAGTTTAATGGCACAAGAAACTACATATAAGATTTGTCAAGCAGGTGGCGTTTGAGCACCACATCCAGAAGCCAAGATTAGTTGTACTATTATACTAACCACTTCATATATTCTGCTATTGTAGTAGTTAAGCCTAAACTTTTCTCTATAAACCAACTAATAACCACATTAAGAATCTACCACTAAAGGTTGCTATGATGTATGTAGTTAGATAATCAAAAACTCTTAGGCTTTCCTGAACTTTTATTTGTTTAAGAAGAGGTTTGGTGTATTATACGCCTATTAACATTTTTAATTATACGTCTTGGCTAACGGAGGGAGGGGTTGTCACCCCCACCAAAAAGCATACTTCTCAAGGTTTGATTGAACTGAAATTTGGTACGCAGGTACATTGGAAAAAAATAGAAAAAATATTATAAGAGGGTCGAGCTAACCGATAACGTCATCAATTTCAAAAATTAAAGTTTGTACGAATTAGTTATAATTAATTTTGATTATCGATTTCTTTGGGCAAAAAAATAAATTATATTTGTGGCCAAAATCACTTAAATGACTCTAACGTCCAATCTTGCTGAAATTTGAGATTTGAAATTAGGAAGGTATTAGAAATAAACTATTAGAAACTTGAATGTTTCATTTTTATGGTTGCTGGTCTATAAGGCCCACCATACTACGGTAGTTCTGTAAAAAAAAATTCTTCACATAAATGAATCTAATTGACTTAATATGACTTAGTTTTTAGGTCATTTCTAGTGGTTTATAAATGATTTCATGCTTTAAAAGAAAAATCTCATTTTAATGCATCAGCCTGGTCCTGGACCAAAATCAGTGGAACTCAATTTCTGACTTTGGAAAAAGTTATGACCTTTTTTCTTGGTACACTAATTACATATCAGATAAAAGATAGATATGCCCACATATGAAGGTATTCCAATCAATTTAAATATTTTCTTATTTCAATATAAAAGATTTTCAATTGTAGGTAAATTTTTGATTGTTAGATTTTTGTGTAATTAAAAAAAAGATTGTTTCTTGGCTCTCAGGTTGTACCCTGGTCATAAAATCAATATTTTCAAAAACCTGAAATATATTTTAACAGTGGAGTGTTTCACTATATATACTAAATATTATTCATTTTCATGATTATTTGTCTTTAGAATTAATAATTTTCAAAAAATTGATTTTGGAAATTTGTGTCCAACCTTAGTTTTTAGGGGCTCATCACGTGACTCTAGGGAGGTAGGACTTTAAAAGATTATTCACGATAAGTGGTTAGCATAAAAGGTGTGTGACAAACCCCGTCGTTAGCCATGAAGGGTTAAATACTCAACAGGAATATCTGGTAATGTATTTACTCTAGACCATTACTTACATATATGTTCTTCAATTTTAAACATTTCCTTTAGCCCTCGTGGTCTCAAGTGCTATTCTAAAGCAGGTATGTACTGTGACTTATTTGCGCTAAATATTTATTGCTCACTGTGCTGCAGTTTTTTATATCAAGGGTTTAGATCAATTAATCTGAATCATAGCATGATAGCCAAGTCATATCGAAAAATCATAGTGGCTGATATCATATAAAAATCGGTATTTTTCCATAAATCGATGTGATTTGAGAAAGAAGTATCCATGTTTTGTCCCTCAAAACCTAAATAAAAGCAGATCCCTTTAACTTTAAGTTTGGTTAGTACTTAAATTATAGATATCACCACGTGAACCTAATAATCTATAACTTTAAGAAATACATATAAAATCAGTAAACAAGTTTAAAAATATCAACAATTTTATGGCCAGTTTAAAGAACATTTTAAAGTTCATCAATCCAATAGAGTGACCTGAAATTAAAAAACCAGTTGCTATTATTTTACAAATAGACAACATATTTAAACGTTAGATTACATAGTCTTTGGTTCGAAATGTAAATTTCATCTATTGTGTTTTTTGTACTCGTATCTATTTACAATTGCACCTATGCACCGTTTGGTACATATTATGCACCCTTGTATCTACCTTTGTATTTATCTATATACCCAGTGAATTTTAACGCTTTTTACACCTATGCTTTTGTATCTCTAATAGGTACCTACCTTTATACCTTTTAGCTCTTTTGTACCTATTAATGTATTATAAGAGAAGATTTTTGATTTACAGAATTGGTGGTAAACCGTTTTGTCATTTATTTGATGTTTATCTCCTACAAAATGGCAACCCACTTAAAGTTAGATGGCATTTGCATTCATTAACCTTTCAGATTCTAATAAAAATCAGATTTCATTTGTTGAGTACCTTTTGTTTATTTCATTTATTCTCTAATTAATACTTAAAGACCTAATTACTTGACATAACACTACAATATGATTAAGTTAATAAGATTATATATTTAAAAAATCATACTTGTAGAATGTTGAATCTCATATTTTCTTTATAATTAAATCAATGAAATCAATTTTAATTCATCCATGCCATTTAACAGTCTATGTTCCTTATTATTATCAAATCTATTAGAAAAATAAAATCATCTTTATATATGAAATTAGTATAATATTAGATTAAAAAAGTTCATTTGGAAAATAAATTATTAATTTTGTGATTATTATAGGTTTGAAGGTATCATATAAATAAAGATTAAAACTTCTAGTTCTATCAAATCATATTTTGTCTAATACAAATATATTTTTGCAACTATTAAAAGCGAGGATTAGGTTATAACTATTTTGGCTTTTGGTATGCCCAATACTTCAATATTTTTTTTGGATTGAATTTTTGGTCAACAATATGAGTAAAAAGTCAACATCAAGGAATTAGGTACTTTTATTATTAATAGTGAAATATCTTTATGTATGTTGTACATTAACCTTACATTTATTAACCATTGGCTGGTAAACTTCTATGGTATACGCCTCTGATAAACGAGGGGGTGTACAGCCCCTAGGATATTTGGAATGATTTAGGCAAATAATTTTGTCTAGAAAATAAAACGATAATGGGTCCGAGCTAGGGACGATGAAGTCATAAAGGGCCAAAAATTAAAGTTTGTTGGGTAGGTTCACTAGACATTCAGTAATGCAACTACATACATTTTTTGAAGAAATTACTGATTATCGATTTTTTGGAGCAAAAAAGGATATTTATGGCCAAAATAACTTAAATAACTCTTAAATTTAAACCAAACTTTGAAATTTAGAATTTGGAAAATATTAAAAATAATGTATTAGAAAATTGGATGCTTTACATTTATGGTTGCTGGTCCACCATGCTTAAGCTTAATCTTTAAACTTAAGTTTTTTACTGAAATTATATTCCTGTAAATATTGTTCGATAAAGATGGTTCATAGTTGGTAACTATAACATTTGTTTTATTTATTTAGAAATACAAAAAGGGTCATAACATTTTTCTGGATCGATATTTTTAAATTAAATTTTCTACAATGTTTAAGGACTTGGTTTGACATAGTAATAGCGAAAGATTTCAAGAAATTCTAACCGCTAAGTATTTTTTAATCTTGAAAATAATTATTTTTAAATTTGATTGGCTCTTAGGTTGTATCTATCCTGATAACAAAAAATAATATTTCAACAATTTGTAATATTTGTTGAACAATGAAGTGATTGGATATATTTTCAAAAATGAACTACTATTATCAAATAATACGTTTTTTCCAGAGTGAACCAGAATTACCTACTTTAGAGGGTGTACAGCCCCCACCCCCTCCTTATCAGCGAAGGGTTAACATTTCTAAACTATTTTTTAGTCATCTGGAAAATTTGGTATTCTGATTAATCTTCTACGTAGCTCCAGTTTAAAATCAGTTTTATAAGACATATAAGATGTAAATTATACTATTGAGTAGTCTATAATTATTATGATCTGCTTTTATATTTTGAATACATAAGCAGGTTTTTAATTGATCTCTATTTAGATGTCACTTTATCGGAAGAACGTGCCGGAAGTACAATTTACAAAAAGAATGTTTTGAAATACGGTTCCTGATCTAACTTTCTTTCTTAATTAATAATTTGATACCCTTACACCACACCTATTTTCTTCTGATTAGGAAATTAAATTTTTAAATCATTTGGATTTCAAAGCAAATAGAGATCAAATATTGCCCAATAAATTGTTTGAACACACATAAAGTTATATTATAACAATATGGACAGGTTTCATCGTTAAATTGCTTACCTATTATAAAGTGTTGATAAATTAAATTTAAGAAACTGTACCAGCAGTTAAACTCAAAATAATAAACTAAATGCTAAATGCTATTTATATACCTACATAATTGTTGAACTTGATTCAACCTTAAAAAATAAGTAAAATCATTAAATATAAAATACATGGTGTTTGAGAAGTCCATGCTGGTTTAATATGGTTAATCAAAAGGAATTGTTTTACTAACAATCATTTGGAAATCTCTATATAAAAAACAAGATATGAACTACTACTTTCGTATCAAAATTAATTTTGCGCAAGAAAGACAGTATGTTTACATAAATACATATTATATTTGTTATAAATTATTCTATAATTTGTAAAATTTGTGACAGGTACCTTCTTGCTGATAGTAAATAATAACAATCTGTCTATTTGCTTTTGTCAAAATGTAAAACGTGTAAATGGAACAATAAGTAGAATGTGTTTTTTGAGTACAGATGTTGTAACAAAATAAAAACGACTGGTATGATCATAATGTGAATTTTGTTTCAAATATATTTTAAACACTTTGCAGTTGGCTACTAAATTTTTCTGAACTATTGTAAAGATCAGGTGTTTCTAGAGAAGAAAATGTTGGCCACACTATTTATTGTGTCTTTAGTTGTACTGACCATTGGGGCTCATCATTCTGATGTTAAGAGTACGTTTTAAAATGTTTAGTATTTTTATTGAGGAAAACGTATGTATAATATAGTTATTTAATGGTAAATTTTTGGCAAAATCGATAAATTGCCAGTGATAAACCAAAAAAAGAGAGTACCTAACCTCATTTACTAAATTTCAGTTATGCTGTGTTGCCACATATTGCACTTTTCTAATAAGTTCATCTTTGATTTTTTTAATGTTTAGATGTTCAAAATAAATTGTCAGTTTGGCAAATTTTACTTAGGGAAACAAAATTATTAATTGCATAATAAAGTTTATTGTAAATTATGGAGGCATCTATTAGTAATGACATTTTTCATAACTGTTTAACAAATGTGTAGCTTGTAAGTACCATAAAAAAACTATGTAACATTCATTCCCTTCAAGATAAAGGTATTTCTAAAAGCTGTTTTTAAATAAGTATTTACATGTAGAATATTTCTGGCAAATATTGAAAGAAAAGAATAGAAATAGTGATTAGAGATTTTGGCTCAAAAATATAATTTAATTGTTATGCTTTCTATAGATGATTTCAGAAAGTTTTGGCAATTTTTTTAGGTGGAAATTTCCGAAATATTTTTAAAATATGAAATATGTGTGCAATTTGACTTACACTAAATATAATACATAATGTAGCAAATGAAACAAATGTTGAATGTGGTCCAATACCCATATCAGAATATTTGTGTACAATAAATAAATAAAAATCTGCTTGTTGCTATGCAATATCGGTGACCATAGCAACAATTGAAGCTAAGCAAACTAAGTGAAAATAGAAATCTTACACAACTTTCCGAAAGCTCCAATTTTGTCTATGTAAATAGTTTTAATTCTGAGTTTCCCACCATGGTTTTAATAGATGATTCTTTTAAAAAAGAGATATTGTTTAAAATATTTTTTTCTAATTTAATAAACTGATAAAGAGCTATTGCTAGCATTTTTTAATTGAAGATTTGTTTTATTAACGTTTCAAATTTGTTCTCTCATTTAATAAACTACTGAATAAGGTTTAATTGATTTCAGATGATAAATGCAAGTTTCCCTTTACATATCGCGGTGTAACCTATGGAACTTGTACGACAGTCAATGCTAACAATTACTGGTGTTCACTGACACCTGTCTATGAAGGAAAATGGGAGTATTGTGCTAAAGGTGAGTACCCATTCGAAATAATTATTAGGTACCTACACTTTATTGAGTGAATTAACATTGTAATAACTAGGTCTGTCATTTATCTTATCTTTTAGAAAAATCGACTGATGATTTCACCAATATCTTTAAAAAGTTAAAAGAAAATGAAAAGCGCATTAAAGAAGCAGAACAAAGTAAATCTCATTGAATACTTATCATCGTTTTTCTTTAAATGAATGAAGTAACAAAAAGTAAAACTCATATATACCTATTAGACAAAATTAAATAAAAATGTATTATTTTTAATACCAAAAAATGCATTAGGAACCTAGGTATTATTAAATTATTAAGTATCAAATCATACTAAAATATCGTTCACCAAAAAGCTTTTCTACATACAAATATTTTAAAATTACGATTTTTAAATTAATAATTCTTGTTGACGATTTTTAAGAACATTTTAAACATATAGAATTAGACATTTATTTTTTACTATGAAGTTTTGAAAATGTCGACTTCGTTACTATATATATTTTTAAATATTTACATTGTCTTCCATATCCTATCAGTCAATAAAATTTCTGTTCTAGATTCCAATAGATGCAGTTGTATGTCTCAACTCACTTCCATTACCAAATCATTGAATGATCTGCGATTAATTACAACTGACCATGAACGTCGTGTTGAAGGTTTAGAAAAAAATCTTCAAGAAGTTGAAGCTTCTGAAAAAGAATTCTTTAATTTCCTACCAAATTTGAAGAAGGTTATGACCTACGTTACAAAATATTAGATAAAAACAATGTATTACTAAATCGAATTATGTTTATGTTGTATTTTTTGAGACATTTATAAATAAACTAAATATTATACAGTGAACACATTGTTAATGGTTATCAAAATTAAATTAAACTAACCTGCTTTATTGTACACCTAACAGAGTAGGCAATCTACAATAATTATAACTTTGAAACTATTAGACATGCAGAGTAAAACTTAAAAAATTAAATATAAAGAATTTAAAATTGATTTTTATAAAATTAAATTTTGGATATAAATGAATATATAGTATGTATACCGATTTCTATGAAAGCAACCTACATCAAATTGTTTCGAAATACCTATATACATATATCATGTAGTTATAGGTACAAATCAGGAAAAGATTTTTGCATAGTAGTGGTATGTTATTTACTAATAAAGTTTCTCCTCATCATAGGGGGCTACAGTTCCATATTTATCTACGGATCCAGTGGCAACACGTCTACCAAACGTTTCATTATCAGCAGACAAACTTGAAGATACACTTGCAGATGAACGTAGAATAAACTGAAAAGATAAAGTACATGTATTTTTTAACATTTTGTATATTGGTAACAATTCCTTTCAGAACTGAATAAAATAGGGACCTGTTAATCAAGCTAAACGGTACCTATTATAGTTTTTCTATTGAAATTTATCTAACACAAATGTTTTTAAACACTTCTTTTAATAATAAAATTAATGAATTCAGATTCCCAAAAAAGTAAATTGCAGATGACTAACCAATTTCTAAAACTAAGGAAATTTCAAAGGGCAATTAAGCATTGGAGTTAGTGAGGACTTACTGTTGCCTGACATTCAGTTGGAGGATTTCTTAAAAAGTAAACAAATGGTGCGTATACCAGATTGATACAGGCCGCTAGACGTGTAACTCCACCGAATCCTAAGGTATGTATCAATTCACTGCCCAATAAAGGTCCTGAACAAAAATATCTTACATATACACCTAGTAAGCTGGTCAGTTAGTTGTTTATTAAGAAAATATTAATTCGTTTCAGACATCTAAAAATTAGAATGCTATTCGTTACATACAAAATTAAAAGTAATATTAAGATATCAATCCTGAAATTACTAAATATAACTTCTGCTTACCTAATGCAAATGCTAAACTAACGGATACTTGACCAATTCCATAAACCGTACCATAATTAGCAATATGACGTTGTTCCACCAGCAATGCAAACATGGGAAAAACACAGGCATCTACAATTCCTGTCAATATAAATGTTCAACCAGAAGATTTAATTTTTGAATACTACTAATAACACATGTAGCAAGACTAAACTTGTATATGTAATGGACGTCATCTTTAAGAGCGAAAGTTTGAAACTTTGCCCTTATACTTCATCAGCAAAATGTAAAGTGATAGTAAAAATGAGGAGTTTGTAAAACTGAGTGCGGTTTAGGATGGGTTTGCCCACAGAGTAATTATTGTTATATTTACTCTATGGATTTGCATGTGTAGATTTGAATGGTATCAATTTTTTCATGGACTAAACAGAGTAATCGCTTTAATAAATAAATGAATATTACCGTACAATATTTAAATATTAATATTTCCTCCATTTTTGTAAATGTATGGCATAATTATGTATGACATTTAGTTTGTCAAACGGTGACTGTATTTTTGATATTTTTAATGTGTTTATATTGAAAATTTCATAAAATTCGTACCAAGGCCTAATCCAAGTCCAAAATGAGGAAGAATTAATTGAGTTAACGAAGTGGCAAATGGAATCTAAAAAGAGAAATAATAACATTGTATAGATACTTATTGTTAAGGAAAGCAAAAAAACACACTTTTGGAATATTTATCCTATTATTATAAAAATTTAAGCTACAGCTTTCTTTTGCGTTACAAAATGGAAGTGAGACGCTGTCATCGGCTAGACAGGACTTTTGTTAGAAAAATGCCTTCAGTCATTTGTTAGAAAATACAACTTTGGTCATCTGCTAGATAATCCTAATCCGGTCATCTGTTAAAAAATGCCATATTTGTGATTTGTTAGATTATAGTATCTACTCGTAACAAATGACCGATATAGTATTTTCTAACGAATAATTGTGTACCAGATAACCAATCTAACAGATGTATGACCGGATTATAATTATCTGATATATGACCGAAGTTGTGTTTTCTAACAAATGACCAGTCTAACAGATGACTGGATCCCCATGCAAGTCTATTATCCAAATAAAATGTCTGCTGTTTTGAAACTTGAATTACTATACAGTTCTTAATGATTCAAAATTACTATTAATTCTTTGAATGATTTTTTTTATTTCCGTAAATTTTCTTGAATTCTTTAAAGGTCTTGTATAGAACATGAAACTGATTTTCAATGATTTTCAAAATAAACGGAAGTTTAAAGAAAGACATACAAAAAATGAAATGAAGTATATAAAACTTATGTATTTTGTTAACAATACCTATATATGGAACATTCGATTTATCACAAGTAAATAATAACACATTTCGTGGTACGTACATATACATTTTCTAAATTCTTACTTACAAAAATCAGACATAATCCAATGAGTATTAAGCTGCTAATAATACAAATCCATCGTGGAATTATTTGTCCAATTATAGAAACTGAATTTGTTCCAAGAAAAAAGCCAATACTGTCCGGCAAAAATACAATGCCTAGGTATAATCAAAGAAATTATAAAGTAGGACTAAATTCAAATAACTTAAAACCGAGTTCTGGTATTCATAATTCATTTTAAATTTATTCAAATTAATGTGAGTGCTCTAATATTAGATATACCTAACTGCCATTTTTTGGTATGCATGTGTTCCGAGAGCCAAATAGGAAGTGTTGTTTCTAGCAGAGCCATAGACATTTCGGGAAGCATTAATGCGCCTAGAAAGTACATATACCTACCTATTGTTAATGATAATTAGTTAAGTATTCAGCAGCAGGGGTTAATCCTATCAACAGCAGTATTTTGGATTATAAACAAAAATTGTAGATATACTTTATTTGGCTAAGAATGAAGTCCACTGCTATAAACTATGTATAACATTTGAGAACTACAAATTTAACAAAAAAGAAAAATGTCAAAAAGTGTTGACTCAAATTTTAAAATACCTATATAAAATGCTGGGTATTATAGCTCAATATTCTTTCTAGGTAATGCTAACCTGCAGCAATTAAGATATACACATCAGAAAGTAAGGCGCCCACTTTTGATCCTCTAGCGAAATTTAACTGAAATCAAATAAAGAAAATAACAAAATCTAAATAAAAGCTTTATAAAAGTATACTACTTACATTATTATTTTCAGTAAAATTGCTTGTCAAACAAATCATAACTGAAATTAAGAAGAAATTAATTAGACACAACATAATATTAAGCGTAGATCTGCCTAATTGTATTAAAAATATGACTTACCTAAAATAAAGCATAACAGCAAAAGAATCATAAAAAATCCCCAAAATCTCCCCAAAAATTGGTAAACGATACCTCCAAAAGGATAACCAACTGAAATGAAATCAGAAATTTTATTAAATAACAAATATTATTAACTGCACAAGTACCCTAACCAGTTAGGTATATTCAATGGTAGCCATAACTTTAAGACCACATCAGAATTTTGAAAAAAAGTTTTCATAAATTCATAAAGTTTGATTGCATTCATTATCATTGAACTTGCTTGTACGTTTTCAAATATAATATGCTGCTTTTTCCTATATAATGATTTCATCTTTCGCGTTTTTATAAAAATTCAATAGAACAACTTACACACGACACCTAAGGCTTGACCACTGAGAGCTAATCCCATAGCTTTACTTCTTGTATCATCTTCGGGATAACTTACCGCGAGATACGACATTCCTAAAATAAAATTGGCCCAATTTATGTTATAGGGTGTGTCATAAAAAACGGAGTTTTTGTATTATGATAATTTGATTGTATAGTATTTTCACTAAATTTCTATGAAAAATCAGTGGTTTTAAGTTTTTAGTGTAGTACATAAAGATAGTGAACTATTCTATGCAAAAATGATATAAATATTTATGCTTTTTAAAAATTATATAAATCGATAAACAGCATGCATTATTCAGTTTAAAAT
>JAUYWI010072954.1:0-14140 GCA_034780595.1 Parotoplana pacifica | reverse complement strand
CAATGACTAATGTGACGGTTGTAGAAAATTTTTAACTTTGATGGTCGTATCCGTGTCTCACAGTGACTGTTAAATATTATATTATATAATGTAAAATCTAAGGGGGCGGAGTCAGAACTTGCCGGGGGGTGTATGTTCTGCAAATAGCATATGAAATAAATCAGAAGAAATACCAAACCAAACATAGGCATTACTAACATCCTATTCCCAGAGTGCATAGTCTGGTTAGAACCAGACACCTCTGGATTGAGAGTCCAGTGTCCAACCACGCGACCAGTGCTCTGTCCATGTTCGCATTTGTCTGATCATTTATAAGTAGTTGTGATTCCGTACCAAAACAGATATACCAGTAGTTGCTGTGGGTAAAAGAATGTTTCTAAGAATCTATTTTTTGTACAGAGGGCTGGTCGTGTGGTTGGATACTGGACTCTCAATCCAAAGGTGCCTGGTTCTAACCTGACTATGTACTCTAGGGAATAAGATGTTAGTAACGCCCATGTTTGGTTTGGTATTTCTCTTCTGATTTAATTATATTTATGTTTTATTAACCTTTGGTAAAGACAATGTTTACAATATTTAAAAACGATTTTTTTATATACGGCCTTACTGTACGACTATTTAATATATGCGACTTTTCTCAATAGTTAAAATATGATTTTTTGGGTACTACTAAATAAACAACTTTTTGCTGTACATCCATTAAAAGTATGTATTATATAACGTACTTTACTTAAATAGTTTGCGTATTCAAGATTACAAATTAATTTGCTCTTCCTAATACACAAAATGCAATTCGTGAAATCAGACTAGGATAGTCCGAAGCCAAGCTAATTAAATATCTTTGGTCCGAAGTCAGTTATGTCAATAAATGACCGTAATAACTACTAAGATAATATTATTTTAGATTTAGTTTAAAATCTAAAAGGAAAACTTTCATATTATTTTATTTTACTTGTATCTTTACATGTTGGTAGTACTTATTTTAATATTATTTTTAGTAAATCTGATATACAGAAACCAACTCGTGAATCCACTGTAACCAAAGTGTAAGTAATGCACTACCCAGCCTAGCTACATAGTTTGAGATCTCAATTTCTAACACAGAAAATAATTTTTCTAATTAATGCAGTGGTTGCCAATTTTTTATTATTTCTTTGAATTGTGATGTTTCTTTATTGAAATTCATAAATTAATTAATTTCAGACAACCTAATAGAAAAAATGCGAGTCGACAGAGTACTGTTACGAAGGAGTAAGTGGTTATCAGAGCTGTCAGTAGATATACAAGTTAACCAAGCTAGCAATATTATGATATTAAAGCTAACAATATCACACACATACGAACTGTCTGATTCATTCAAATAAATTCGATACAAACTGATTTTGACGCCACTGGAGATAGTATGTACAATAAGGCAACATTTACACTAATCCACAGTTTTATGGTTAACAAATTTTAATTATTTCTTTGAATCGTGGTGTTTATGAAAATAAAATTCGTTGATTAATTACTTTCAGACAAACTAATAGAGAAAATGCGAGTCGACAGGCCACTGTTACGAAAGAAAATTAAGCATAATCTGCACAAGCTAACAATATTATGTATCAAAACTAACAATACGAGCTGTCTAATTTATTAAAATGATTTCGATACAAACAGATTTTGGCGCTGCTGTAGATAGAACTACCCTAGTGCCTTTTCTTTGTCATAATAATTTATTTAATCATTCGAGCTTTCATTGTTTTTTTCAAACTCAATATTACGCTAATCCATAGTTTTATGTTTGACAAATTTTAAATATTTCTTTGAATCGTGATGATCCTTTATTGAATATCATAAATTAATTACTTTCAGACAGCCTAATAGAGAAAATGCGAGTCGACAGGGCACTGTTACGAAAGAGTAAGTAGTTATCAGCTAGAAAATATGTACAAGTCAGTAGTTAACCAAGCTAACAATATCATGTAAACAGGCTTTCAAATTCATTGGATTCATTGTCAAGTTAAATTTTCCGTAGTGCCTCTTTTTCGTAAAAACATTCTTTAATCGTTATTCAATGCTCTGAAACGAAATACACGGTACTGATTTCGATAACTTAGGCCACATATCTCTAAGAGCACAAGTTATATTTTGTTCTATTTGAATAAATAATAATGGATATAGCTGCACTTTGCTTACACTACTACTTAACAACTGTTGCTAGGGTGTTAGCGATGCCTAAAATAAGTTATTGTTATGTATTTATCAATACTGCTTCTATAATATGTTTTTAAAATAAACAGGCCAGCCGAATGTTCCTTAGGGTTGATGATGTTAACCCTAGAAATTATCAAGTTTTATAAGTAGATTTAAAAAGTCATGCTTCTATAAGAGATCCTTGAATTCATTGTTATTTGTGGCTAATGAATAACAACTGAATAAATGTGTTGGGTATTTGATACAGGGCGATCAAACATTTCTGACCCGTTGAAGTTTCATCTTAATGACCAAATATTTACAAAATAATGAAGATTGCAGCATTCTATATTATGTATGTATTAGGTTGAGTAATCAGTTCCAGCCGCATGGCAGAAATATAATGTTGTGCATCTGCTGGGGCACTTTGACCATTGTTTATTGGAAGCTGGCGCAACCAAACACCACCAACAGTTGACAAAGGACACAATTTGTGAAATTGGATGGGAAATATTTCCCCACCCTCTGTACTCACCAGTTCTAGCACCTACAGATTTTCGCCTCTTTCTCTTATTGCACAGTCATCTTCAGGGCCGACAGTTCGACGATGAACAGCAGCTGGAAGCATTTCACAAAGAATATTTCTCATCCAAAACAGCGGAGTTTTATTGTAGAGGAATCCCGAAGCTACCACAGTGGTGGGAATGTGTCATCAACTCCGGGGACAATATGTAACAGAATGAGTGACTGAACTTTTTAAATTTTGTTGATAAATAGTACTTGATTAATATGATTGAATTTATAATTGATGGAAATCGTAGTTATTTTTAATTGAAAATGGCTGGAACTGATGACTCAATAATAAGATACAACTATGATTCATTTCACTGAATATTAAAAGTACATTTGGAGAAAGTGCATAGTTCAAAGGTTAATAGGAAAAATGTTCATATTTGGCATGGAGACACTGTTTGACTCTGTTGTAAAGCCGGACAGGTAATGGCATCTCAGTCTTCTTGTGCATGATTGATTACCTAATTTTAATTTCATAGATCAGGTTGCTTCACTACAGATTGTTGCAGCTACGCCAGCCCATAAATGCTCATTCACTTTTAGGCCTGTCAGTGAAGATATTTGAGAAAAGTTTATGACACTTTAAACTGTAAGATGTAATATGTGACAAGTGGCACCATCTTGCATGAACAAAATATGCTGTGAATAAAGAAGACCCTTGGATGCACAATATACTGGTACAATTCTGTCTCTGTAACATGGACCATCCATTATCTATTTTGTCTTTTGAAAATGTTACACTAGCTGCCATATTAATCTTCAGATTGTACTTGGTAATTTGAATTGGTAGGATATTCTCAGTAAAACCATCTTCACATCTTTCTGTATTCTTGAAACATAGAGGCCCTAGAGATTTCCTGAATTGACATGGCTGTCTCGTTTAGTGCCTGTTTTTTTAGATTGGTTAGCTATTTGGTAAATTGAATGGTAAAAAGAAATGAAAGTGGTGCTGATACTGAAATTAATGAACTGTTAATCTTGAATGTGTATGTGTGACCCGGGTCAGAAATTATTGTTATAATTACTCAACAACTAAGGCTAGAGACTAGTAGTAACATTCATTTCATAAGCTGATTAGTTAATCTCACAGACCTTAGATATTCACCATGTTGTACAAATTTTAAAGATTCAGTACTAACATAAAGATTTATTTGACCCTTCTTTCCACTATTGATAGTTTTCAAAACAAATTTAACTTTTGTAAATGATGTTAGATTATAAAAATTGCATATAAGAATAACTAAATATCTGCATAATTTACTTCACATCATCGCAGGATTAAATAAAAACTTATTTATAAGAAATCAGATCGTCTTGCACAATATATAAACAAATATACATACCATGTGAAGGGTTAGAAATTTTTGACTCACCCGTAGCATTATGATAAAAGAATAAGATTACTGATATAAGAGACATTATACTATATACGTGCTTTTTAGCGTTGTTGAACATCCACTATTCTATACATTAAATAATTTATATTAGTACTCTAAATTACTATTTCTCTATTCAGAAATAATATTTATTCTCAACAGCTTCAGTCCCCCTAGGAATGCAAAAATAAATTATTAATAGATATAAATAGTGGAACTAATTTATTATTATAGTTTGATGATATTATACAAGCGCTTCACCCTGTTTTACAGATAGCTACATGATACGTATAATTATAACAAGTAAAAACAGAGTTTTGATCGTAAGAATATGATTATGCAAATAAATACTTTGCATAAATATTTCAACAACAATAAATTTTGTTCTTTTAGATCTGAACATTCAAGCAGAACAGGTACGACGTTGGCTGAACCCCAACCTTCACATTTCGGTTCAGCCAAGTCACGTACAAGTCAACATTCTCAGAAAACTAACAGTCAAACCAATCAAAATGAAGTCAACCAGTCACATGTCAATTCTCGTCCAATGCCTTATGAGCGAGGTTCGTCTAAGATCTCAGGAGCGCCCTCGGTTCATCGAAATGAGGAACGTGAACCATCGATATCGCAACAGCAGAGTAGACAAATTAGGTAGGAATAATTTGTTAAACGGCACAAAGTAATCGCTATTTCAAAGAGATTGTCGCTTTATTTAGAATTTTAAAACAAAATAATCCTTTGTTCTTTAAATTTTCTATTCATTTCACTTTGTTTTATTTTTTTTAAATCTCTAGTTTGGATTTTTAAATGCATTTATTTCTGTTAGTTATTTATTTTGATGTTACATAGGTAAATACTGCGTAATAAATGTAAAATTATTGTTGTTTTACATATTTTAACATCTATTTAACAGTGGCATTAGCCATGCTGATAGTAACAGAACTCCTGTTCCACCTCTGGACCTGCTGTCTCGTGCCAGCAGTGTGGACCTTTCTGGCGCTAAAGGATCGCTAGATATCAACCTGAGGAGTGACTCAGAAGACGAAGCGGAGCCAGAGGAGACTACCACTCGACTGAGAGATTCACTTGAAGTAGACAAGAGTCCGAGAGAAGAGGAAAGAAAGGCATCTGGATATGCCTCTATTCATCAGGTCAATAACGATTTTAATACTGGTGAGTTTTCTATTCATTCATCTACTAGACTGCTGACAATTGAAACGATTGAAGATTCCGATAGATATTTTTTGGCTGTTTGTATTACTTACCAATAACGACCATAAAAGATTCTACTGGAACCCTCAAATAGCATCATTGCTTAATTATTATTTTTTAAATATTATCCAAAGTTTGAAGTTGACAATAAAATGGTTATTGTATGTACTGACACTAACATAACAGCCCTTCCACTGAAGGGGTCAATCAACCAATCATATGGTACAATATCTATATGCCTCCATGACCATATTTGTATAGGATTTTGCTTTTTGGATTTCAGAGCCATAGTGATTTAGGCTAAAATTCAATGAATCAATAATTCTGTCAAAAATAAATTATGGACTTTTATTACTTACATAGGTCATAGTGGGCCTACACACCAAATTTGAAGTCCGTTGGACAAAGTTCCTTTAATCGCATCGTAGAGCATGTTTACCTGCATCAATTTTCATGGTTCTTCTATATTGGGACCTGATGATATCTGCCCCTTGATTTGGCCCTTTATCGATTTTTTGAAATATTTTTTTTATACACTAATGTACAACATTTTAACTAATTAGGTATATTGGAAGTTTGATTTTTAGGAAGAGTAAATTACGAGGTTAATTTTATTAGTGATTTCCAGGAGTTAATAATAAATGTTATAGATTCAATGGTTGCCAATTGTTTTTTGATAAAATATGCCCCAATTAATTCAATTGATTTATCTTTTAGGTGATACTAGACCTAAGTCTATTCATGATCAATTGATCCAGCAGAAGCATTCTGCCAATCGACGCGAAATGGACGATGTTCTTTCAAGAAATGTCGTAGATAATCTTGCCATTGAAAAAGATCTGTATGATACCTCTAGAAATCCTCCCGACTATTCTGGTGATGCCACTGGAAGAACGGCACAAGAAGAAGGACACGATGTGATGGGCAGTGTTGATGTTGATTTCATTCGCAAATTGAAGGAAGACTATGTGTATGGTTATTCTGGGCACCCGGCAGGTGCTAGGAATTATCACAATGGAGCACTGCCGGTACACAAGTCTCAGAACATTGGCCCTGTTTCACATGGTGTGCCTGATGGATATAACAATGGTCCTATCAGAGAGGGAGGGACCTACCCATCGCTTGGAGGGTATGCTGGAGGTGGTGATATCACTGTATATGGCCAGTATCCACAACAGAACAACTACGCCCAGCCACAACAAGCTCATTATGCACAGCAGCCAACTGGTAATGGGTCATTTGGTACTGGAAGACCGGTTGGTATGGACTTGGACGATAAGAGAGGAGAGAAGGAATGGGAGCGGGTACAGAAGGAGAAGAAGAAAAAGGGACATTCTACTCAAACCAGACACGAATCCTCAAGTGCCCCACTTCCCAACAAAGATGGTGCTTCAGTTCAGACTTCTTCAGGTATGTAGTTGTTTTATTTACTTTTTCATTAGAAATACAACCTTTGTGTAGGCATACATATATATATCTTCTCTCCCACTCTGTTTTCTGGGAGGTTAGAGGGGACCGGCCAATTTTTCTTAGAAATCCAATAACTTACATCGTTTGGTTTATCATATTTTATTGTATCGTAGCTGTATGTGTGCCGCGAAAAGTGTGCATGGATCGATTAAATATTGGGGATTTTGATCTGATTAGATTTGATCATAGATCTCAATTGATTTGATGTTTTGTGATTGTACTTGTAAGTAATAGGTAAGTATGAAGAATCAAAGAAGTCACCCTTCGTCTCTAGCAGAGTCAGGATTAGACTAAACTGTTTTATTCCATTTGCTGATTACATAATAAATTTATTGACTATTGCTAATGTCAATATCTGAGTGACCCATTATGAATGTAATTTTGATTCAAGATGTTTCGTGACAGATATTTAATTTATTCAACATTTCAGTCAAACCTTCCGTGCGGTCTGATGCATTCCAGCGTCAGCCTGACCCTAACTCCAAAGACTACATCGAATTGAACAAAAAGACCTTGGCCCAAGGTGGAATACTGAAAGCCACTTACATTAATAATACTTCTTATAACTCCCTATATCGTAATCTAAAGGACAAAAAGCAACCAGCAAAGAATCCGGCAAAACGACCCGTCAAACAGGAATCTGAGCCCACCCCAAAAACAAGATACGACGATGTGCTAGCATCAGATACTGAAAGATACTGGAAAGAAAAACAGCCGGGTCGTAAAGGTCACCAAAAGACAGCTCCAGTAAATTTGGATCCGGCTATGAGCCTACCAACTCCCACAATCCAAGCCTCTCCTAACTCTTCTCATGTGAACTCCGCCACGCGACAACTGGACCAGTTCTCTCATCAGCAACCTGGGTGGACTTCCACTGAGCCATATTTGCAGCTGCCATCCAGTCAGGTAAATATCTTTCTTCATCATAGTCTTTGGAAAAGATTTTAAGCTATTGCTTGTTCCAACTAACATTCTTAGGATAATATATTCTAATTAAGGTTGTAAATTTGAAGAGGCTGAACAGAATACTAATCTCGAAAACATTGTCTTATTATTAAGAGCTGAGGTTCATTAGTTTTTTTGTGTGTGGTGAAAACATACGGTGGATAAATAAACCAAGAATCTGACATTAAAATGTACTACTCCCCTAAAATTATTCTATGTTTTTTTTTATTTTGTTTGTGTTTTGGAATTATCGATATCAGAAAGAAAATTTTGAAACTAGAGCAATTATTTAATCTTAAATGTTGAAATACATAATATAATTCGACATAAAAAATGGTATGTTTTAACGATTCTATTTTTATAAATTCCATTTGGATATTGCATTTATCACTGAATTTGTAATTTAGGTAAGTGGGACAATTCGCGATCACGTGGCATATCCAGTGGATGCGTACTATCACCGGCAAACTGTCGGTGCGTCAGCAAGTCCAAGATATCCACTCTCGAATCAAACATCAAATGAAGAAAATGTCTGGCGGGAAATTGAGGAGGAGGTAGGTGCAGTAATTGGTGGTCAGTAGATTTAATGCTTTGAGTTGGTTTAATTTGATACTTGTGCATGATGGCTAATACATCGTAGACTACATTTAGGATCTAATTGGTCTGAAGAGAGAGTGACTGCTTTTGAGCAATGGTATCGAAACAAGCATTCCAGTCTTAGATACTAAAATTATAAAAATAGTATATGTGAATACACCTCTAGGCACTTTTTCAGATATTTATTTTTATTATACGAGTAATATTAATAAGAAATTTTAAAGATCTGTTTACTTCCATCTGATAATCAACATCAGGAAACTCGAACGGTTGTAAGCTTATGTATTTTTTTCTTATTTAGTTTGGTTCTTATCTCCATCAAATCAAGGTACGTATGCATTTGTGTCACGTCTCTCTTTCTCTATTAGAGTTCTAAGATTCAGTCATATCGCACTTTTAAAATTTAATTCGCTGTTTAAATGTAAATTCGATATTCTCTCAGTTTTGGAACCGCTAAAGGCCCCCAGGCAGAGAGGCAAACTTTGAGGTTATCAAATTATTTTGTATAATCGAAAAATAGTGACATTTTGACTCTAATTTATATAGAAGTAGTTTATGACTAGAATCCAAATTACTTCTAATACACACAACACTGACTAATAATTGAATTCATTGCTCAATTGTATTGACATCAGAAATTTCCTGGAAATATTATTTATTTATCATTCTAGTTTATTTTCTGTCCAAATTCACTTTTACCAATTTTATTGGTTTATCTCACCGATTTTATTAATAAATAAAAATCGTATTTTTTAATCTATTTGATTGTTAAAATGTAGGATGGCTAGTTTCCTTGGATTAATCGACACAAATTTTGTACACATCTAGGACAAATTCTTTTTTTTTAAATCAATAGGGGAGCGATGACGTCACTAGGTCCAAGAAAATAAGCTTTGTCCGATAGACCTCAATTTTGAAATGTATAATCAAATTAGAAAGAAAATTTCACAATTTTTTTATTGGTGGATTAATTCCCCAGGGAAATACATATGTACAATCACCATCACAAAAGTAATAAAGTAAAATACTAATATAATTAATAAATTTGAAAATTAATTTGTTAAATATTAGTATTTTTTGTTTGATATTGTTTTGAAGTTTAGGTTTCAACACTATACTCGTACACTATAAGGAATAGGTTTTTTTTTGGAATTTGATATTGAATTAAGTCACAACTTTTTCTCAAATGCAAAATCGATATTTCTCAAATTTTGTCACTTTAGAATTTCAATCAATACTATTTTTGCATTCAATTTTTTTCATGTATTATACCATACGTTATCCATTAAACAATTTTATTTATTTTTGATTTCATGCATACTTTCTAAATTCGCTACTTCATTTTATGACCGAACGGGGGTTATTTAAACCCTCAGAAAATCCAAAAGTTTAGACCATTTGTGTCATTGTTAAATTATTGACATAGAAGAATTCTTTTTATCCTAAATATAGTGACTGGATCTTATACGAGTATAATGTGAATACTAACTATTGCTTTTATTTTAACCATCATCAATCAATATTTACTATTATTCTAATTTAATTAGTCTACATTTATTAAGCATGATTGATATAGAAGCTATTCTTTTCCTACTGACGTCACCATTTATTTAACTGTACATGCATGTAATTGAATTGACTATAATACAAACTTAGATCACCATTTCAAAATATGATTGGATTGAAGAAAATAGATAACTTTATTTGAAGAAACTAATTATGGAATAACGCTTTTTGAGAAGTATCAAAATTTCAAAAATAGTTGAATAGCTTTAGAAAAGTTTTGGCTTCTACTGTAACAAGTTAGAAAGAAATTGTGCATGACATACCTAGGTCATGTGATCTGCCTTTTATCAAGAAAATAGGTCACATATTATACATATTTATATAAAATATTGACTATGATGACCTTTATTTATTGCAACATTAGACCATCTAACAGCTAATAACAGTTTATGGGAAACAAAAAACGGTTATAAATATCCAGAAACAGTTTATGTCAAATCTTTCCGATCAGCTACAACAATTGTTTTTAAACCAAAATTAAAACTTTGGTTAAAATCAAATAAATGATTTGAGAACTGTACAAGTGAGCCCACAACAATTTCAGAATTTTAGAATATACTATTAAGTTGTAGACATGGAATTTAGCACCTCTTACTAAGATTATTTTCAAAAATATGAAGTGATGTAGGGGGTTCAAGAAATTCTGGTTTGATCCTAATTCCTTCGAAAAAGAGGGAAGTTATTTTAGATAGTTAGTAGCTGTTTCTGTTTCATATTTTTTGAAATATTAGTTAATTGTGACATACAGGATTGAATTACAAACTTAACTGAGAAGTTTACTTTTTTACTGCAAAGATATCGATTTACTATTTTTGTGACCGTATAACATCATTGAAATCCCTGGTTATTAATTTCAAAATATTTTTTTCATGCAAAGTAATATAAGAAAATAAGATATTTTAAAATAATAATGCCCTATGACGCCTAAAATCGTTTTCATTTATTATGAGCTATAAGGAATATTCTCGGAGAGTTTTAAACTAATAACTTTTCCATTCATGAGGATTTAAAAATAGTCCAAACTTTCGTCATAACTAGAGCAGTATTAGGTATCCCAGTTCACATTTAAAAATTTTTTTTAAATTTTGTTGTTAGATGTAGTAAATTTTAACTCAATCGGCCTATGAAAAGTACCTATAAAATACTGTGAGTTAGTGGGGTGACCGCTTTATATAAAAAGGACGGGTTTATAGATTAGCAATTACTGATATTTAAAATTACCAATAGATTTATAAGCTAACCTAGAAGAGAAAATCCTAAAGTCTTCAAATCTATCATTTTTTGAAACACTTTATAGTCATATTTTTGATGACATAATAGTGGGAAATATCTAAATACATATCGATAATTAGAATATGTATTTAGATATCCTACCATTTGAAATCTATTTAATATTAGAACGTTACAGATTATTTATGTAAAACAAATTGCCAAAATTTCGATAAATCAATTTTACCCTATTCATACAATGATTTTTTTTAAATTTCTATAATTTGTTAGTAGTTTCAAAACTCAAATATATTAACTTGATTTACTTTTATACTATTTAATCCGGATCGTACTACTTAATTTGCTTTCTATCAATATCTCACCGTATACACTTTTCTCTAACAGATTTCATTATATATTTATGTAAATGTTTTGTTTATCATTGTATGCCATTGTATGCATTTTGCCTTTAAATCCGTGAATCAATTGTCCCAGATTCGTCATTCACTTATATTACGTATAACAGACTTTTGGGGTCTAGGACTCTAATAACCCACCTTATACTTACCCGATAGTCTGAATCACGACGATTTGATCGCACTGATAAAACGGAGAAGTTGTTCTCTTCCTTTTCATTGCTTTATGACTTCACAAAACAAATTACTTCAACACATCTTTGTTGTATCTTTGTTGCCATGGAATTATTACTCCAACCACTATATACAACGTTGACTGTGTACCTAATTTTTCAAGTTAGACAACTACATTCAGTGATGGTTGTTGGCCGACATAAGACATCCTTGCATTAGACAGCATCTTTTAGAGACAAAAGAAACATAACCTTAGACAACCTTGCTTACTGATCAGCCAGTAAAGAATAGGAAGTGATTTTAAAGTTTATTATTTAGCTATGGGTAGCCATATAAATATAAAATTTATCATTTGCATAGAGCACGGTGCGCATTCATAGTTTACTACTACCGACTTTTATCTACTTTGTACTTTTCTAGACGGACTTTAGTTTCCATGGCAGTGATAAGCTTTGTTGAAATGTGTGTATTATTTTCTAGCTGAATTTATGATACAGGCAATATTATGATTCAGGAAGTTGATTGTTTAATTAATTATACATATTGTCTAAACTTGTACAAAACTAAGATTTGCGTGTTATTGGAACGAAATTGTTTAAATGCCAGCACCTTCTTCAAAATTCAATAGGAGAGGAGATAGTAAAATGTAGAACCAATGAAATCTGATTTTGTTGTATCTCTTTGATACTCCACTTTTTATTGTAGGTACATGAGTTTATTTATATTGAAATATTTAAAAATTATATCTAAATATAGATGTACCTAGTACGTAAGATCCTACGCAGATCCTAAAAAGTAATGCGTCGAAAATGAAATAATTTTAAAAATAGTAGTTTATGCAAAACTATTCACATCTCAACAATGTACCATTTTAACGAAATTTTTGGCTTCCTATGTAGGTTCACTAGTTTAATTAGAAAACAAAGTTTATTGACGAAGGAATACCACTTCTATGCAAAATGATAAAAAAACACCTTTCAATTTCAAGTTTTACATGAAAATATCCAAACAAACTCGAAATCCAATAAAGTAATATTAAAATTAACTTTTTTGAAGACGATAAACAAAGAATATCTGTCACCAAATAAATGATCAAAATTATTATCGTCTGACTCTTTCTTTTATTCTTGTTACACTATTACTGTATACTAATCATCATTTAATCATCTTCCAATTAAGTATAAGGTTTTTTGAAATAACCGCATTTTCCTTAAAATATGTCTGTTTTTCAAATCATATACATATGTATGAACAAAAGCCAAATCAAATGAGACAAATAACTATTTGTAGGTATAAATTATATATTTTTTATATTTTCTACATGCTAGTTTATTTTTGTGGTTTTATACATACATATTTGTGCATACCTTGATGTAAGTACATGAAAACTCAATAATTTACAAATTTAGTAAGGTATTAGAAAAGCTTTTGGCAGTAAACAGGTTTATCCCTATTAGGCCTACCTTCCCAGAGATAGTTTGGTACATAGGTAGCTTAGAAAGTTTCAATGACTTTTTTTAAAATAAATATACCTAGGGGTTGATGACGTCTTCAGGTCCAAAAATTAAAGTTTGGTCAATTGATTTCAAATTTGATGTGTAGGTCCACTACGTTTTATGATCCTTTTGGAACTCTTTTAATCTTACTGGAGATCGAATACTTTAATGGAAAACGCGGTTACATCAAATGCATCTTATAGTCAAGAGGTTTATTTTCAGAATGATTAACATTGAAACCTGTGTGTTGAGTTGTTTTTGGATTTGATGAACTAAAGTAATTTTATATTGTATGTACATAGTTCTAATTAGATCACCTGCTCTAGGTTTACATGCGTGTCTGTTGAGAGGACTACAAATTTAGTTTGTTGATCAGTCTTGCTATTTTATGCTATACATTTATTATACTCGCTTTATTGATATTTTAATGCTTTTGTTTTAATTTTATCTATTGTAACGTCTTACAAAAACTGGTATTTTAACTTTTAGTTCAAGGAAAAAATATGAACAGTAGTTAATTTATTGTCATTTTGTAACTGAACATCGTTGCTTTTATAATTTTTTGGACCATTAGATTTTATGTGTAATTTCAAAATCATAGTATTTTGTTTCAAATTGTTATTAATTTAGTGACTGATTATTACTTAAATCCAAAAATAAGTCCAAGACATTTAGTAAACTTAAACTTTAATTATCCAAGCCTGTGTATTTTCTTAGTTTCTCGTTCTTCTAATAGAATTTCATTCCCCCACTCCCTGATCTTCAGGCATCTCGTGTTGGCGTGTCGACAACAGCCCGCTCTAATAGCTCACCAGCACGCCAAACTCATCATTTCGACACCAATCAGTTGGATAGAGAATTCCAACACGTGACTCCATCCAACTCACCACGAGCCGGGGGCCTTCGCTACCGTCCTCTGCCTCCTATCTCT
>JAUYWI010072943.1:0-14142 GCA_034780595.1 Parotoplana pacifica | reverse complement strand
CTGTTAATCTATAATTTATAAATTGTAATATAATATAACTCATTCTAATTCCAAGGACTTTTTGACTACCCTGTATAACTTTGATGTTACGTACTTTCCACCGATAAGTCTATCGCATCCAAAATGAAATCAATTTTTGTATCAGAGCTTCCAGACCTAAAAGTCGCTTTTTGCTTCTTCTTGAACCATGGATTAGTGACAGAAGTCAAACAATTTTCGACCTCCAATGTTCCTGACACCGATACCAAAATCTTCATGGATACCTTCAAACCCATCTGACTGTATACCTACATGACCGTTATAATTAGCAGCAACGATAAAAATTCAAAGTCCCAGATGAAAAGTTCTGATTCTGATCTTAAATTGTCATAGAATTGATCTTTCACAGCTTCATCAAGTCTTATCCGTGGAGCATATGGAAACACTATCCTAACCAACTGCTTTCCATATAAGATCAAGACCATAACCAATCTTTCCCTTATCCTTCTCACTTCCACTACTTTATTACATACATATCTCTTCTTTGGCTAAGATGCCAACTCCAGCTGCACTATCACTTCCAGACCAAAACAGTTTGTATCGACATTTCCTTACCCCAATGAATCTGGTACAATTTCCCTTAACCCCACCTCTTGCACACATCTATTCTCCTTCTCGCCAACTCTGCCACTATCTCGATGCTTCGACCAAGAAGTGATCCCACTTTCCAATCGCCAAATCTCAGGCTAATATGTTCATCCGGCGAATAGCCTTCATTAAAAAGACCAGGTCTTCCCATATCCTCATGAGAGTTTGCACCTTCCTGTTTCTCGTAGGCTGGTGCCATTTGAAATGGGTAAATTTAAGAACATCTTATTATATTTTCTCAAATTTACGATGTTCAAAATGCATTTATAGGTATAGACTTTGGTCTTAAGACTAAAACCTGTGTTGATTCTAAAATCAATTTTCAAATAATTTTTTTTTATTAATCTAAGCTTTTGATATCTACAATTTAGAGAAAAATGAACAAAAACAGTTGGATCATTATCAACGTAATAATGAAACAAAATTATAAAATACAACAGAGAAAATATTGATATAATCAAGATAAAGAGGACAAAGATAGACTTACATATCAGTTATCACAAGACCGTTTTTAGTTGACAGTGGATAAGTAAAAGTTGAAATTCCTGAAGTTAGAAAATATACGAGTATAATTATGTACATACAACTAAAAAAATTATTGTAACTAAAATACTAAATGTATCTGTTCTATCTTCAAAAGGCGGCCCAAATACAAAAAAATAACCAAATAAGTAGAATAGATTATGTTTAGTATGCATTGGTCTAATAAACTTCTGATACCATAATATGTAAATATAAAAAAGGAAGAATAAATTTCATTTACCATACGAGCTCGCATCGACACTGGCGTTAGAAACATTTGACATTAAAGATCGTAATACCATGTTCGAATATGAATTTATATAAGCGGGAAGAGCATGAAAGCCTTTAGTATTGAACCATACTCTAACAGTTTGTTCTCCAAGGAATTCCCATCCACCCCAAACGATATCTCTGGAATAAGAATACATTTTATTTTGTTTAGTCAAATGTTCAAAGGTATAATTTCAAAAATCAAAGAAGTGGCATTTTTAAAAAATTCTACATAATTTCTGGATAAATTGGTAGAATCCAAAAATTCTACTTTTCTGATAAACACAAAACGAATCGCAACAGCAGAACCATGATTTAAAAGTTTATACTCAAAGGCCATAATACAAAAAAGACAATCAATGATAGAATATTGTACTCAGACCTAACGGTACAGAATTTTGTTTTAGGTTCATATTATGATTCTTTAGGTTTTTATTTTTAAATATAATTGAATGTTGTTTACAACAAAGTACACATAGGTAGCTAAATATTTAAACACAGATAAAACATATTACAGGTATACAAAGACATGTAAGTTGGATGGAATGGTTCATATTTACAGTAATAGTCTTTATAGGGCAACAAAGGTAAAGAATAGTTGTTGGGCAAAGTTTAAGCACAATAAATCAAATTAAACACCATACAAATAATAGGAATCATTTTAAGACAATTTTATTGAACATGGCTTATGCAGAAAGTGATTTCTAATTTCGTGAGTTCACATTTGCGCAAATGATTTGAACAATTACAAATGGAATTCTCTTCAGGGCAAGCTGCAAAGAAACATAATAGAATAACTAAACTGCATGTTCAACAGTAATTTCCACAGCAAAAACAGGCTAGTGGTTTGAACAATTTCTACATTTGGTTGTGTTTACTCTCATTTTGTGATAAAATATCAAAACATTCAAATTCCTCAACAAATTTTCTCAATCTGTCTATCCCCATTTCAATTTCAGAGCTGGTAAATTGAAGTTTACTATACAAAGTCAATTTGGATTTAGACGTGGATGCGGCACTAGGGAAACAATAGGAACAATGATCGACAGAATCCTTGAATTTGATAATGGACTGTATATATGCTTCGACTTTGAGAAGGCATTTGACAGGGTAAATTGAAAAACACTAATGGAAACACTCAAACAATTAGGAATAGACTAGAAGGACAGATGTCTCATTCAAGATCTCTACCTAAATGAGAAAGCAATAGTGAGAATAGACAATGAAAAAACAAAATCAACAACAATTGGACAAGGAGTAAGACAAGGATGCCTACTATCACCGCTGTTATTCTCGATATACACTGAAATAGTGATAGAAGCAATTGACCATATGATAGCAGACTCAGAAGAAGGACTACAAAACCTTGTGAACAGCTTAAATAGAAAAGCAAAGGATTTCAACAAGATAAACATAAAGAAGACAAAGGTACTGCTAGTTTCAAGAAATGGGCAGGATCAAATGAAGATTACACTTAACAATGAACAAGTTGAAACCTTCAAATATCTTGGAGCAATTATAACATCGGATGGAAGGTGTAGTAACGAAATCCGCGCAAGGATTGCAATGGACAAAACGGTATAAGAAGAAAAGAATTACTAACAAAATCATTACGACTAGAAACTAAAAAGAAAATTGTGAAGACAATTGTATGGAGTATAGCACAATAAGGAGCGGAAACCTGGACATTGCAAAAAAAAGATAAGAAGAACATTGAAGCACTAGAAATGTGGATTTGGAGAAGAATGCAAAGATAACATGGAAAGACATTAGGATAAACCAAGAAGTACTCCAACAAATCAAACAAAAACGCAGCATGTAGGAAACAATAATCAGAAGAAAGAAGAATTGGATTGGACATATAATACGTGGAGAAGGAATGATCAAAGCAATTATGGAAGGTCGATTTCTAGGGAAACCAAGAAAGGGGATGTTAGAAGAATTCAAACCAAACACCTATAGAGAATTGATGGACCAGGCAGCTAACCGAGAGGGATGGAGAAAGTGGATGCCATAGGATTGAACCTGCCTAAAAACCGATTCGGCAGAACACACTATAGATAGATCCAAATCATTCTGGTATCGCTGGTGAGATGTCTTTATGGAAAAGTTAGCCACTCCACCAACTTGTATTATTTTGTCTTTGACATTTCCCAATGCTATCAATGTATCTTCACCCAGAGATAAGCCATGTGTCTGTAACATTGCCTTATTTAGTGAAAAACCTTTTCCTGTCTTGCATCACCATGTGAAAATGAAAGAACACAGAGCCTCCAGTTGTGGCAATTTTAAACTAAACATGCAAGTCCAGTAAACGCCGATAGGCACTTGAGTCTTCAGATTCAGATCGATCTAAGTCACACCACATTGTTTCTGTTTCCTTCCAATGTGAAGCTTCTTTTTGTCGACCTTTTGTTTCTTGCTCAATAGGATTTTGATGCCAATTTTCAGGAATACTAGTATCCTGATATTCGCGCCATTGGTATCTTATAAGATCACAAATCTCTTCGAATGTAGTGCTGTGGCTCACAGAAAATACATGCTTCATTTTATTTGAAAGCATTTGAGGCAATTGTTGGAGCCAAGTGAAAAACTGCCTTCAAAGATTTCTTGTTATCGTGACCAGCAGGCTTCAGGTAAAGTGGTAGATGAGATTGTAAGACTTAACGTGTTTGAAATAGAAATTTTGACACTGTTTTCTGAATTTCTGTTTATCATTCTCGGATATGTTCAACAAAGCAAGCATTGAAGTTGCGCGTGTACCAAAATCAATTCGTTCCAAAGATGTTTGGTTTTTACTCAAATCCGATGATAAAACTTCCTCACCAGTCAGTGTTTTAAGTGCACCTTTAGATGAATGATGGTTGACTTGGGATTCTTTCAAGAACTTTTTTGACACATTGTGGACCAGCTTGATAATGAATTATTGGCTCTTAAGTTTGATTAGCTGTCAGATATATCACAAAGTCACATGATGCAAATGCTACGAAGCAGAGATAGACTTGGGAAAGAGAATCCTGAAGAATCTAAAATAGTAAGTTTGCGAGAAGCATATACTACATAATGACTATTGCAAATATTGAAAACCTTAGCTATAGATTTGTATCGATCAGTATTCTGAACCTGTGTTTTGAAAGTTTTCTGTAAAGGACGGAACTCAATAACATATGTAATGCTTCAGGTTTGAATATTGCTTAAGGATTCTTAGGCACGTTTTTCAAAGAGATAACCACCTAGAACTGGCATGATTCAATGCAAATCTAGCAGTTAAATCAGTAAATGTTTCCATCATCACATAATCACATTGTTTTCTCTTCGAGCAGCTGATAACTTGAAGAAAAATGAAACATCGGTAACAAAGTTGTCCAGCTGAAATCTAATTCTTTAATAACACAGCGGAAATCATTGTGAACTTGATGCAGTGTACATGTAGCTATGGCTACAAAATCTGTTTTATATTTGGTTTCACATTCCGTTTGTAATACATTTTGAAACGTGTTGGCTATAAATGGGGTGAAAGTTCCATTTCAATAAGTATTTGAAAGAAGTGACTTCTCAGAAACAATGACCAACAAATAGAGAACCACAGTACACAGAAATAAACTGATTTTCACTGGGAGACCAATGTTGTGGGTGCATATCTATCATACTGTTTTTTTAATTGATTTGTTGTGGTTTCATCAAACTTGAAGACAAATGGGCTTTGTTTCATGTCCTTGATATGGATAACATACTTTTTCATGGTTTCCCTAGTTGGTAACTCTTATCAATTTCAGAATCTAGAAACATATTTCTTAATAGTTCATTGTCTTCAGAGGCACTTCGCGAAAGAATAATTACAATTTACATACTTCAGCGCATGAAGTGTCTCTGCCTTTATTATTTTATTCTCAGGTGTATGAACACATAATGAAGTTTGAGAAGTTTTCTATGTCGTTTTATCATGATGATTAACAAATTTGTTTTTGCGATGTCGCTCAAGTAAAAAGATTTTCTGTTTGTCCCCTCTCAGGTGAAGTTTTATTCGGACAATACCCGACATGTCAATATTTGTTTTTGAACAGTAGAACATTTAGCAGAGTATTTATCAACATACCGTGCGATGTTATAACACACATTATCAATTTTAAAAATCAATATTTACGAGTGGGGTCAAGTTGAGACAATGTGATTAATTTTCTATCTATCACTATTTCTCTATATTTTCTTTTATTAGTGCGCTTTCCATTCTGAATTTTGTTGTTTATATTTATTTATGTATAAATTATATAAATAAGCAGAGATGTTCTGAAGTAGACGATGATTGAGAAAGATAATATAAAAAAGGTTCCACAAAATTAAAACATGGGTGTTTGACCAATTTATATCACAATTCATTTTTGACAGTTAATGAAAGGAGTTTTTCAAGAATTTATATTAACATTTAAGTTTCAGTAGTATGAAAATTTATAAATTAAACAACAGGGAAGCATTTTTTGAACATTAGCGTACAAATGTCCATAGATATTTCCTCTTTCTTGTAATAAAAATTCAAACAACAGCCACAATTCGCCGTCCAATATATTTGCATTAATATCTATGGCCCCCACCACCATTATTTTATACTAACCTAGGCAAAACCTTCTTGGCATCCTTGCGCATTAGAAAGTCGTCTGTGTTTGCCTGCCATTTATTATTCAGTCGATAAAGAATATCTGTTGTGAGGACTTCTTTGTTGTCTGTTGGACGCGCCAAAGAATATTTATTGGGGCATTCGGTATATCCTTTGGCATTACAATAGCAACTACCATTGACATACCGTTCCTCCTCTTCGAGAGAAAGTGTTGGCACGTTAAAATCTTCTGTTTTAGGAGAAGTGCAAGGGACAAAACTAAAATGGAGAAAACGTAAAACAATTGTGTATAATATTGTACAATATTTTCAAAAACCCGTATTATAATGTTGAATAATAAAGAACCTTTAACTTGAAAGCGCACCATATGACCTTGGGGTGTTAAAATTGTTTCGTGTGAAAAGCTGCGGTCCATCACTAACCATAGACATTTTCAGCATAATCGGACTTACCAATTTTAAATTTTGCGCTAGATAAAGATATGAGTCAGGGGAGTATCCACTTCATCAGCCGCTGGCCAAGATAATCTTCATTCACAATAAATCAGTAAAAGACCTGCTCCTCGCATAAACACAAATAGCACCTTACCTTAAAGTTGTCTTCTTATCCGTCATGCAGACAGTGCCAACTGAAGGAGTGGCTAGCAAACTATTCGCCATTGTTATTTCAAAATCAGATGCATTTTCCGAAATTCTAAAAAAAGACATTATTGTGTAATTACACATCTAGCTTTGTCTGATGGAAATTGGTTGTTAGCTCCAACGTACAACATTGTCTATGCTTTATTGAATCGATAAATGTTAGCTCAAACCCTGAAATAAATGATATCACTAGATCACACTAGAATAGTATAAATGTTTTATGTTTAAAATATTTCAGATAACAAAGTCAAAAAGTAAATAATAGTTACTCCAAAATGTATTACAAAATATGTTCCATATGGCTCCATTAATTTTGCCTTTTTACATTTAAACTGTTTTTTCCACTATTTTTGAAAATGACTTGCGTCTTTAAATTATGGTTTAAATCTTTAGATGTTAGCCTTAACATTTAAAGATATCCTTTACCTATGAATACAATAATCTAGTGGAGCCCCCACTGATAACCTGCTGCTTGGACATCAAACGATATAAATAACTACAACTTTGGCCCCTACACACAATCAAACTACTTTGCACAAACCGTTTTGAGATGCAATACTGAAAGTTCGCCCGCTCAGAGATTCGAACCCACGCCGGATGAAGATCTGAAGAACCGCACAACTAGAAACCAACCTTAGCCAACTCGGCCACGGAGAAACTAAATATCTTGCATCATCAGTCTATGTTAATGTATTTATTTATCACTTTATTTAAATATTAGAAATCAAAAATTGTGATAGTAGGAGTAATAGGCTATATCAAAAAACATTGTTGTAGGTTAATTAAATGCAACATCCATGTATAATCAACCTCCAATCAAACACGTTGGTTTGTCCTAACTAGTTCGATCACGAGCCAACCGAAATTGATTTATTTTTGTAATTTATTTATTAAAACCTTACCGAAAAAATGACTGAGCCTGAGGTCCATATATGGTTGGAGTAAGTAGAAGAGGTTTAGGATTTGTCATAGATCCAATGTTCATGATGCCCATAGCTAACAGTACAAATAAACAAGGCAAAAGGATCATAAAGACATAGGAGGTCCAGGAGCGACGATAGTGCGTAAAACGTTTGTTGAGCAGTATTGCAATCAAACTAAACCACATTCGACTTCCTTCTTCGCTTTTTTCGTAGAATAAGTTATTCTCGCCGTTTTGTTCATTTTCCTCTGGTAGTGGTTCAAATGATGTCGAATTTAAATTTAGTTTCGGTGGTTCCATACTCGATGCGGAGGGCATTGAATAAGAACTTTCAGTGTTTTCCTCAGTTTCCCAATCCCCAATTAGGCGCATGAATACCTGAAAATAAATTTAGGAAGCAGAAAATAAAAATCTATATTATATTGAATATTGTGAAGGCCATCAATTTTTCAAGAAGGTAAACAGGCTGGACCTTTACTGGATTCCCTTCTATTAGCAATACTAGAGGAAATGAAGACGTGGGTGAAACTGTTAAAGTGGGCTTTACTCTGGACTAGAAGGTGACACCAATTTCCTGCGATCAGACGGTAAACCACCAAGGAGTACAGAAACCAGCAAATTTTCTGGGTGTGATATAAAAATATTTTCGATGACGACATCAAGGTATGCTATAACTGGAATTTGCCTAGGAAAAGTTGTATCACTCTTAGACAATTGAGAGTTGGCAAGAGCAACCTGCTCAAAGACTTTCTAAATAAGATAGGAAAAAACAGATCTCCTGGCTGTGATGATTATCCAGAACGAGAAGAATATATTTAATGTTGCCTTAAAATTACCTATTCATTTGTCAAAACATATGACATATGTATAAATAACTTCACCACTGCACCATTCGCCATCATTTCTAGGTATTTACCTGCTCTAGGGCCGTGTATGAAATGGTATAGTTGGCAATTTTCATACTGTCAACGGCATTCTCCATTAATTCAAATAAATGTGCTTGAACTTTGATTGACTGCACTGTAACAGGGACAGTTATTTTGACTTCATCTTCACGAATGACCTCTTGGCTGGCTTGTGGAAAGTGTTCCCTTATTGCCTGTAGCATATCACGTGAGTCGGCTTTCATCATCTCGCGCTCCGTCTGAATAAGAAAAAATATTAAAGAAATTTTAAATCTTGGAATGATAAAGGTAGTACCTACAGTACATGTTTGGCTCAAAAAAACGTTCTTTTGCAGATTTCTCGACATATAATTTTGTTCTAAACTGGCACACTAAAGGCGATAACACTTCTCAGACAAAATTGTAATTTTTTGGTTGTTTATATAAATGCTACAAATCTTGGATCTTTTTGAAAACAGATTTTTGTGAGCCACTTTTATTCTTGTTAGATTAATAATATTCTACAAATTGATTTAATTTTAAAATACTAAATAAGAAATAACATTCCATCTCCTAGTGGTTATTCTTCAATTTATATTTAAGTACTGTTAGTCAGCTAGATAATATGGTCATCCATTCACAACCTCTTCTAATTTGCCTTTTTACCAACCTGGATCGCATCTTCATAAGGAATTTGTTTGACTCAATGCCCAGGTGTCAAGAAGTGGTCAACAACAGTGGAGGTCATACAAGATACTGAACCTGTTCTCCCATCCACTTATTTTCTGAGAACGCGGAATCAGCCCTTTTCAGGGCCGATATATGTATGCAAATTGGTGAAATAAAATGCTACTTCAGTATTAAAATTATTTTAACTAAATAAATGTTTCTTCTACAATAAATTATGAAAAATTTAAGATGTATATTATCTAAAAAATATTATAATTAATAAGCATAAAAATAAAAGTTATTGAAAAATCATAAAATAAATAACTACAATATTTGTTGGGTTGTAATGGTCAACATTACAAATAGTGTCATAAAAAGGCTACTTAGTATATTCTATACCGTTACATGTAGTAGGTAGTTGACTATTCATGTCTATCACACAGTAAAAAAATCACATTGTTTTAATTTCATTATGATTTGTAATTGGAATTAATAAAAAATTAGCAGATTACTGTTGTTTGATAGGGATGCAGAGAAGTACATTGGTCCAAAAGAAAACAGTTAAAAATATTAATGCAAATAAACCCCAAAATCAAAAGGAATAAATTAACTCTGAGCTAATAAGACTCTAGAATATACGCCACTGATATATGGAAGTATGATAATATTTCCCATGAATGGATTAGACTATTATTATTTGGTATATTATGATTTAGAAGGTAAAAAAACAACATTTTCTGAAGATTTTATGGGTATTATTTTGTACATTTACAGCAAATACAAACGCTAGAATTTTATCTAGAAAATTAAAGTTTCAATTTTGATTGGCATTGATTGCACCCTGGTCACAAAACTCAATAATTTTCAAAACCATTTTATATAATGGAGCGAATGTGACAATTCAGAAATGAATTTACCGGATAAAAAAGTGTTTTTTTCAAAAGTGGAGTAATTTGGGCCAGCAGAACAGAGTGTCATAATCTTGGGTGAGTAAAGACTTCAAAATGATTGTAACCGAAAACCAAAATTTCAGCTAGATGGCCTTGTATATCAGCAAAGAGTTAATAAATAAAACAGAACCTAAACTTTACCTGCTCTTCGTCTTCTACTATCTGTAATAGTTAGAGACAACTACTCATGCATCAAACATGTTATCGTACATACATAACATTTCAAACTAGATGTTGTTCAAATAATTAGACTTGAAACTTGTCCAGGAATTTATAATAAATATCTGATGATTAGGATTCCAAAATCATAAAATGTTTGGGTCTCAACCAATATAAGCAATTTGCATTTGTGATTTATGTGAGCAGGGCCCGCTTACCAACTACGCCAAAAGATGTCAAAATCGGAATTGGTCTTCGTATAAATTCCGTTGGCCTTGTTGGACTGCCATTAATTTTATTTAACAATACAGCAATTTCTGAAAAATGCCGAAAATGGTATAAATTAGCCATAAAATGCGCAGAAGTCAACTATAACTCGCTGCTAACTATCTGTCTGAGGAACAGGTGCTCTCTTTTAGCCACTATCACCATGGGCTATGGGACTGACAATATCCGGGCAAAAACGGTTGTAAATTGCCTTCAACACTTCGTTATTGCAGAATTCATTGTACAGCAGAATAGAAATTTAAAAATCAATCGAAAGCAGCGTTGGATAGGTCCTTGCAGACTAAAGAATATAATTATTTGAAATATCAATTCGTAGGGTCAAAAAAATTAATTCAGGGAATACCTAGGAAGAGAATAACAAGTGATCAAGAAACAATTAAATATTATTATTATCCAAATTTCATAAACAATTTAATTTCTTTGTCATACAAATTGTGTAATCGATCTCCAGCATTAAATTTATTCAGACTGCAATTCCTCATTTAAAATGTAACACCTTAATTGAAAGCGTCTAATTACTAACTAACCTTATTCAAGCCGATAATAATGTCATAGGAATATCCGTATTTTCTCTTCAAATTAACTGGAGTGTCACAGGCCAAAATCTGACCCTCTTTCAACACTGCAATACGATCACCAACAATGTCCGCTTCATCCATAAAGTGCGTACAGAACAGCACACTGCGACCGACTCTGAGTGAAGAGATCAACTCCCAGATTTGACGCCGAGCTGCGGGATCAACACCCGAGGTTGGTTCATCCAGCACAACCACCTGTGGATTACCCAGAAAGGCGATGGCTACAGAAAGACGTCGTCGCTGTCCTCCTGAAAGATTGGATGCTTTTACCTTGACCATGGATTGCATGCCAATTCTATTAAGCATTCTAGAAAAAAAGATAATTTTGTATTTAAAAATAAAGTAAATGATCAATCTAAGTAAAATTGATAATATAGTCGATAAGAATTTAAATATTACCAAAAATTATAGAATGAGGCGCGGGTCTACTACACATTGTGTCTAAGTGATTGCTTACTCATAAACTTGAGCCTTCTGTTCTTTGCGTGTCATATTGCGGCCACGAATGCCTACAAAATAGTCCAGATTCTGTTGAACTGTCATGTATTCATAGAAGACATCCCGTTGAGGACACATACCCAATACTTGGGAAAGACCGTGTGGATCGCGGAATGGATCTATACCCTCAATTGTTACAGATCCAGAACTGGGATCTACTAATCCTGACATAATATTGCTAAAATAATGTAGAGCAATATTTTATTTTATTATTAGTTATCATTGATTATATTAAAAAGTTAATTTTCGCCAGTATCTTACATTGTTGTTGATTTACCGGCACTATTTGGTCCAAGAAGTACTGTAACGTGGCCTTTGTAAAGATCCAGTGACATATTATTTAGGGCTGGCTTTTTAGATCCTCTGTAAGTCTTACAAAGACTTCTAATAGTTGCGGACAAATGCAGTTTCTCATCATTGTCAGAAGAACATGCCGTGGCTAAAACATAAAATAAAATAATGTAATAATATTTTATAATTCTATCTTCAAATGAATATGTATTCTCAGACTGGCTTACATGTGTCTGTTTGGTATGTATTCTTCAACTCGATTGATTCAGTAATTGATTCATAAGCGGGATTTGTCTTGCCAAATTGATCTAACCTATTGAGAGGTGGTGGAAATGCCAGTGGGGCGATGTGACATCGACATCCCCAATAGGAGGGTAGAAATGGAAAATAGAACGGTTGCTTCACACCATGCTTACTTGAAAGCAATAATAGTAGGCAAATACGAGTAAACGGATTTCAAATACATGCATTCAATTTTTAAAATTTAATAAAAATATTATGTAGTGATTTAAAACCAAATTTTCGCACATTGAGCTACATGAATCACATCGCGAATTGATTCAACAATAAAGAGGAACTCACCAGGAAACACATTTCTGACGTACCAACCAATGAGGAAGTAGCCCACTCCATCCAAAAGTATGGCTATAAAACACCATTCGACCGATACAGTAAAGGTGGTGGCTGTAATATCATGCCACTGAAAGCCATTGCCAGTAAGCTCATATACTGTCATGTATTGGCCAGCCCAGGAGATCGTAGTCGGCGCCGCAATCATCTGATAAAGTCAATCATCCGATAAATTAGGAAACATAGAAATCAATCCTTTGATAAATTAGGAACACAAAAATCAATCATTTGATAAAGTAGAGAACATAGAAATCAATCATTTGATAAAATAGAGAACATAGAAGTCAGACATCTGATAAAGTAGAGGACATAGAAGTCAATCATCTGATTAAATAGAAAACATTAAATTCCTCTAATTACTGATGGTGTTCAACTATTATTCATTCTTTGAAACCAAGAGGTCATGATATTTAAAATGGTAATTGGTAGTAAACTTTTTGTTTTGAGCTATTTAGTTTATATGGCTGCAAAATGAAGTTAGAAATGTTCTGGGATGTGAGGGAGTTGAGGTTGGTTGCTGAGGCTGCAAAAAATGTTTCAGGTATTGGCCCATCTGGGGTAGGTCATCAGAAATTATTCGGAATCTTCAACTCCCATATTACTGTGGTCACACTGAAGGGATCTTCTTTTGCCAATGTAGAAGATGTATGCAGCTAGCATCAAAGATGTACATGTTCTAAGTCTTGATACTGTGCTAACGAGAAAGTCCAATTGTTGATCTGTCAACTGCATTTTTATTTTTGAAAAATGTAGTGCCATGAATCTCTAGGGTAGTTCTTTTTTGAAAAGCTGTCTGATGGCCATCTTTGCTCCACTGAGTATATTCGGTTCCAGATTTTGCTGCCTTATTTGCTTGCTCATTGCTAGTGATATTCTAATGAGCTGAAACCCCATTGAAAGTAAGTGACAGGACATTGGTATCTAAATTCTTGAATGCCGTTGTGGCTGTCATTTTTTACTCTTTCTCATTAGAAAAGTGATAAGTTTAACTTCAAATTTTAGCCTTTTATAGTCATTCAGTTTACGGGTTTATGAAATTCAGTTAAGTAGTGATATGATTTACGGAAATATGCTATTTATTAAATTCTTCAATGTTTGAACTTTCTTATTGTCTAATTTTTCATATACAAGCAACGATGACATAATCTAAATATTCAATACTACATACATATGTAGGTAGTATAGAAATTAAATTGGGTTGTCAGATTTTATCTGTTAGGTACTGCATTGCAACAAAAATGAGTTTTACTTATTTATAACAGGAAACTTCAGGCATCATTCTATGTCTATGTCTATTTGACACTTACGAGTAGTTATCTGAATTTTCATTAAATCAAATGACAACTTAGCAACTTTATTTAAGACCTGAAAGTGATTTAATTGCTCTAACCTCAAAATAAGTGAAATAATAGATAGAATAAATGCAATGTTTTATTGAATAAACGGGAAATGATAAAAAATGTACAAGAAGAACCCACATCAAGCCTGACCGGATTGTTTTATGGATTTTGATTTTGGATATACGATAGTACTTTCAATCACCAAGCTTGACTGACCATCTTATCATGCTTCAGCTTGGGTGTAGAACAAGATGCACATGA
>JAUYWI010072932.1:0-14142 GCA_034780595.1 Parotoplana pacifica | reverse complement strand
AGTTTATGCGATTTGGAACAGAGCTATCAACAAATGGATGGGGAGACCATTGATGAAGTGGGTAGGTTCAAATACCTAGGATCGATCAAGAAGAATTATGGAAGATGCCTGATGGACGTGAGAAAGAGAATTACTATGGCGAAAACAAAAATGTGCGAGATGACCTGCATTTGGAAGAACCATGCACTTTCAAATCAATTAAAAGTGAGTTGGCGAGAGTACTGATCTGACCAATCATTTCCTATGGTGCAGAACCTGACTGAGGAAAGGCTTATAAATGCAGCAGAGATGTAGATTTAGAGAAGGCTTCTAAGAATTAGCTACAGAGAGCACAGAACAAATGCTAGCATCTTTAAAGAGCAAAGAACATTCCCCCCTGTTAAGACATATTTGAAAAAGGAAACTATCCTTTTATGGACAAAAATATAGAGAATGTTGCAATTCTGCAAGGCAAAATGGAAGGCTGACGTCGAAGAGGAAGACCAAAGACTGAGTATCTTAACAACATCAGAATATGGTCTGGACTATTTAGTCAACTCTACAACAATGGATCGCAAATCTTGGCGTATCATTTCAAATGGGTCGACCAAAGTTCAGCAATGAGTATGCTGTCATCATCATCACTCGTATATTTTCTAATAATAGAAATGAGATCCGGCTGTAATTAGTTTATTAAAAAACTAGTTACCTGTTCCGTTTAAACGGTCTTATTTTAGCTGGCTACTGCACCACCACCACCCCCACCGTCTAATTTAAAAGTTCCAGCAATTTGTTTGTTGCATATCTACATATGTCTATCTTTTTTGCAGCAGGTATTCAAGTGTACCAATCTATGCTAATAATGATGCCTAATATATTGCCAGGAGATGTACATTTTTGTCTGCTTCATCAGGTGTTGTTGTTTAGTTTTGTATGTTTTTCTTTTACTATTCATTGCCTCAAATGTGTCTACATAGTTTCATTTTCTTGATCCCAGTTTCTATTGACTTCCTATCTTGAAAGCAATCGGCCTTCCTGTTTTTTCCCATCCATCGAACACGATTACCTATTCTCATTCGCTCCCTATTGTGTGCTTGCATCTAGCTGGCTGTGTCGCAATGTGTGATTTTCTGGTTTCATAGTACATACAATTTTATATCATACTCC
This sequence comes from Parotoplana pacifica, assembly GCA_034780595.1. Classification (NCBI taxonomy): domain Eukaryota; kingdom Metazoa; phylum Platyhelminthes; order Proseriata; family Otoplanidae; genus Parotoplana; species Parotoplana pacifica. The sequence goes on along the minus strand of JAUYWI010072932.1, from coordinate 12,996 downwards.
TATTGATTATGTAGAGTTATTGTTATTATTATAGGTACATACATACACATCTTATTTGGCAGATAGTGAAAAGATTTGTTATTTGGCTTGAGAAGTGCCTATAGGCAACAGTGGTAGTTTTATTTAATTTTCTCTGTTGATGTTATTTGTTTTGGAAATTTATTTATTTAAATTACTTTTTAAATTGAATGCAGCTAAATGATTTATGATTCTGGAAGGAAAGGCTTTGGCATACATACATATAATTAGAATTTATAGAGGAAGTTTTAATAAATCTGTTATCTTGCTATAATTAATTTACTCTTGGGCTAGCTGAATTTTATACTTTTCTATTTTTACTATTATTTTAAATTCACACAGTAAAAGGAGAATAATATTTCGTTGTTGTGTATTCTTCTGCTGTAAGGATGTACATGCATTAATAATAATCAACATAATATTATGTTCTCTGTTATTATTAGCATTATTCGCTAGAAAGAAGGTAGGTATGTAATAGATTTTTTTTTAATATCGTGTATCGACCGTCGGGCTTGATGTAACCAGGCGTCCCTAATATAACGTTTTATTGCTCCACATCAGTTTACTTTTTTACTCCTTTAAACCACTGATCAAGACAATGATTGATGTTGGGACAGTAAAGAACCTCTGGATGACAAATTATCGGCTGACTTTCAACTGAGTACATTTTTTATCGCCTTCACTTGCTTGCATTTTGTTTGTTCTTCAGTACAGATTGGGAACGTCAGCTTTACCAATGCGATGAAGATAGTTTTAAACAATGACCTCTTGATATTTGTTTTGCTTTCTTTTCTTTCTAGTTACCTAAGTACTGGGGAAATATTTAAAAATAAAATCATCTTTAGTCAAAAACCTTTAAAAGCTAGCTAATTAAAACCCGTCTTTCAAATGAAAATACCCGGAAATTGACCATTAACGTATTCATTATTTTCCATTTAATTTTGAATACCCTGCGTGAAATTTGTTTTATAAATCAATTAGGATTAATCGTTTTATAAAACACTTCTCAGGGGTCTCATCTGGTTGTCTTCCATATGTCTTATTTGTTTATTGTTTTTTTTACTATTGCACCTGCGATTCGGTTTTCCAAATTAATTGAGGGATAATCAGTTTTTATAAATTTTTGTGTATAAAGATTGTTTTACTGTACAAGTATTCTTCAGTAGTTGGGTCTAAGAGGCACAGAAGTGATATTTGATCTTGATATTTTCGGTTTAGAAAGTCATAAAAACGTGTCTTTAAATATATTCGAAAAATCAAAGCTTACTATAGAATAGAATCTGATTGAAGTGAGTATTGATACAGTCATTCAACATACAAAGTTGTTTTTTTTACTAAAGAAAAATATTTCTGCAATTGCTACGGAGTTAAACAAACAATCACAGTATGCTTCCTTATATATAGGACGTTTCTATATTTTATATGGATAACTATTTTTTATGAAAAGAGGAAGTGTTTCAATTTAATACCGCAAAAGAATTGTTTTAAGCTGACATGTTGGTGATATGCAATATGAAACAAATGGGCACATGTCTGTGGTATGACAGTTAACTTTTATCTCACATACCTATAAAATTGATATTATGACACTTTTTGGTATAAACTTTGGCTCGAATATGTCTTTACTTACATTTTTTAATTGTTGAATATGTGTAAATGGCAAAAAAAAGACAGAAGAAATATGAAGCCTTTTCAATGTTGATATAATTTTATTAGGTAGGTATAGCTTTTTCGAGTATTTTGTCGTCACTTTTAATTTAGTAGAAATTCAAAGGAAAACACTGGGGAGATGTTTGTGTGTGATGGACGAAGCGACAGAATGAAAGAGGCATTTTTGTTTATACAGTTACCTATTTTTATCTATTTTATTTATGTAGTTTACGAGTAAATAAATGTTGTAATGCAATTTTATAAATAAATTCTAATTGTTTAACATCTATATTCAAACTGAATAGTGCTTGGATTTGTAAGGTGTCTTTGTGGCTATCAATGAACAAAACTACAGTACTATTGAATAGCTATTTTGTATTTCTTTGCGCTTTTTGATTTTGATTCTTACATGTTGTGTTAATTTCATTTTCAGAGGTGATGAAAACAATAAATTGGCTCAAAAGGTAAGAATCATTAATATGTTTAGTGTAGAAAAAACACCGTTTTTATAAATAACAAATTTTGAAGGTCGTAGTTCTAACAAGGTGCTGCAAGTTAGTGCAACTGGGTTCTGAATTATAGACGATGTTTCTCGCTGAAGCATTTCAGTTTTCAATACAGGAGCGTTTAGCTGTTGCTGTTTCAATACTTATGAATTAAGGCAAATGCAAGTCCAAGGGCAAATGGAAATGGGAAAACGCAATGTTGTATCACGACCCCATCTCTGTGGCAACCAAACAATTTTTTGATGCAAAATCTGTGTAAGATTTCCTCAACCACTATTTTCACCAGATACCTACATTCTTGACAGGTCTGTATTTCCAAAACTGGAGATGAAAAGGTCATGAATCCAACTCAACACTACTGATGAACTGTGCCATATTGTGTAGATTTTGCAATTATGTGATTTTATATAAACGTCAGTTTTTTAAGGGACTTCCTATATACAGTATTGTATAATTTAGTTTATTGGATTGTTCTTTATTGATTTAATTTGAGTGAGGAAGTAAAAATAAATACTAACTACACAATTACATATTTTTTACCTCCTAGTTGGGCAGTGGTGTGTAAATTAAAATACAGATTTGCTGTTGTCATCACTATAGTTCGATATGAATTCAATTTGGCAACTTCATTATTTGAATCATCTGTTAAAACATTTTTCTCTATACGTATTTTCTTCTTTTTGTATATTTCTTCTTCTGGTGTATGTAATGTAGGTAGTCGTAGTAGTGGTCGAGTGTTGTTAAAACGAATGCATTTTGTTTGTTCTAATATTCTTTTATTTAATTAATTAGCTATTATTGCATGTGTCATGTAAGATTAAAATATTCCTTCTGTTGCTTCCTTGTCTGCGAGCAAATTCATTTTCATGGCCTTAATTCAATAAAGTTAGCAACTGATTTAGATCTATAGGTAGGTTGTAATAGCAATGTCATTCATTAATTTACTGCGAGATGGATGGTTTCCCTTGTATAATATGTATCTGCCAATAATACAATTTTCCTATTGTTTGATACGAAGTTCAGTTGCTTTGTCAAAATGCTGTGCGTTTCCAATATTAATTAATTGTAGTTATTTTATATAATAATACTCTAAGATTACTTATAATCTATTTGTTTAATCAATTTTCAAAAATAAATTGGATTGTTGATTTTAACACGTTTTCAAATGTCAATAGCTAACGTCTATTTATACTTTTTTGATTTTACAATACATATTAGGTTTAGAATCATCTTTTCAGTAATTACTTATGAGTTTCTAATAGATAAAAATAACAATCTCCCTTCATAACACTGCTACCATTTTTATAGTATAAATGTATTTTTTAAATGCTTTTATTGGATTTCTTGAACAAAATTTTTTTATTTGTATAAAGTTATCAATATTCTATTTAAAATTTTGGTTAAAAACTATCATTAAAATATATGGATGGGCTAGATTACAGTTTACAATGTAAACTGTAATCTAGCCCATCCACGTTTCTAACAAATAAATGAACAAATCTGAAGAAATTTAAAATTTAGATCGCTTCAAAGCATCGTGAAAAGTAAAGAGAATAATAGTTGGAAAACTTACAGAACATTATCTATTTGACGTATAGGTTTAGAAAAAAATCTTTAGAAACTTAATGTACGTTACAAGGGTCTGATTAAGTTAAAATTTGTTAATATGCCTGTGACATTTCTATGTAGAATAATACCCCAATAATGAATTATTCTCTATTCTCTTGTCATTCCAGACTTTCTGTTTTGATCACTGTTTCTGGTCTATCAATGCCAATAACAAGAAATTTTCCAGTAAGTGATCTTAAGGTCTATTCATGTCAGAGTCGCTGCCCTTCACTATTTTTGTCCGTATGGCAATGTCTTTTAACGATTTTTTCCTTTTGCGAGAATTAACATCACTTTCAATAATAGGGATTAATAGTAGACCTGCAGGGGAAGTATGATTTTGGGGGGGATAAATTGCCCCCCTCACGGTGACCACGAGGTTATTTTTTCCTAGTTATTTCCGGTGGTTAATTTCTCGTCGTCGTCAGAAATTAAATAATAGCACTTGGCTAACTTGAGCATTCATAGTTTGAAAATTGTTCAAGTGATTTCCTTGAAATTTGCACATGCACATACTGTCAGCAATACAAGTCAATTTATTGACCGAATTTGGGGCTTGCAAGTTTTAAATTGTTCGAGTTATGCATAATTATGTAGGTGTCTTAAAATAGTTATTTTCAGAGGTGAAGCTACTAACGACTTATTGCCACAGGCTTAGATAACTATGTTTTTACTAATACTGTTTTTTTTTCTGTAGTCATCGACTTTCAATGAATCGTACGGTGCTACATTGCCATTTGTATTGATGTTCTAATACATAGTTCCAAGTTAATTTAAAACTGCTGGACTTTTTCTATAAAGTATTTCTTGGGTTGATGATAATCATGTTATTTCTTTTTGTAACTATTTTAGTTTCAATAATTAAGGAAAGAAGTAACAATATACGACGCAATGTGTTATTGCAATATATTTTGATTAGCTTCTATCTTCTTATCTATCGATTTTGATTTAGTCAAAGTAATTGTCATGAGAGATGGCTTACTTGCTTATTATTCTACTGCTAATTCTTACATGTTAGTCAAAGAAATATTGCAATTTTGTACTTTCACATTGAAATATTAACAAAAACTCAAATAGATAAAGATATTTGAATATATTTAGCTAGTAAATTAAATACCAAAATAATTTTTTGTTATTGTTAAAACTATTTATCTATTTTATGATGACCGAAGAGATCACAGTTATTTAATTTGAACGATGCTTTATAGGTTGACCTTTGAAGTAACCATAGAAATATAGTTATGCATGCATAGGTATCTATTGAAATTAACATCCAAATGATCATCCATTTGTTTTAGATTAATCCCGCCTATAAGATTACTTTTTGAGAGTTGGAAGATCTCTAGTTTTAGAAGCATGGTTGTGTTTTGTTTTAGGTCAAGAAAAGGTGTTTCAGTGCTTGGGGAAAGACGTTTTGGAGAATGCTTTCAATGGGTACAATGCCTCAATTGTCGCCTATGGGCAAACAGGTATTTTTTTGTATCCAATCTACAATATACTTCCACTTAAATGAAATCCGAGTAGGACAGAAGGATAAAAATCCACATGTTTAATAATCCTATTAAAAATACCTACTACATATTTAATCACCACAGAGCGCATCTTTTAAACTTATTTTAGATGTGATAAATAAGGTAACCTGCATTGTTGGAAATTTAAGTACGAAAGAAATGATTTTGTAGACAGACTGATATTCTAAATTAATTTATTTTCAATCTCAAGAATAGACGATTTGAAATTAGTTAAAACCGAACGCTGTATTGGATAATACTAGAAAATTGAAATCGGATATTGGTATTTTTGTTGCTTCTTTGTCTACATATTACGATTATAACGGGTGAGAATAAATTCCTATTCAATTGTTAGTTAGGTTAATCAACCTGAAAGCTTAGTGAAGGATTATTATCTTCAGGGCATGTCGCTGAAGGCTGGTAGGTTTCAGATTTAGTCCTTATTTTAAAAAGAAAAGTTACACTTTGTTTTTATGGTATATACTACATATCGTTTTGTTCCTTAAGACTATTTTTGTGATTAAAATATAGTTAAGTTAAAAATTTTGAGGCAACTAACTTGTTTACAACCGAAAAAAATAGGTACGTTAATGTTATGCTTTAGATAATATTTAAAATCTGGCATCATAGTGACCCAAAATAATTATTGTGGTGATCACAGGTTGTCTTTCACATAAAATTTATACGATTTTTCTTTTCTACTTCGTGTACAACTTCTTACATTTATTAACCTGCAATAGGTAGGTACAGTATGAATCAGAATTCAGTTACACAAAGGTGCAGTAATAATGGTTCTATCAAGGCTTCACTTCTATATTACATGGTGATGGAGTAGTCCATAGTTCTATGTATTGTTGTAATTATCTTATTGTAGAATTATTTCTGTCTTCATTACTCACGGCACACTTGTTCAGTTCCATATAATGATCATCAAATTTAGAAATAATAGTCATTCTATCATAACTGTGTGGCACACAACAAAATGTAATTTCGTCTCACAGAGATGAATGGTAAATAGTTTGTAGGTATGGCTGGTATTGTTCTGTAAATAGTTTATCTAGATTTATTTAGTTTAGTTTATTTTTATCAGCATTTTTTAGAAATTATATTATGACCTAAAACAGTGTGCTTTAATAATATTGATCAGATGGTTAATGTGTTTTTTCAAATACCCAAACTAGTTATTATTTCGTTGTGTCCACATCTTGATAGTTTCGGTGAGGCTGGAAATCAAGTTGTGCATGGCACGCGGTGGCAACAAGTAACTCTGATTTACAAACTTTCACATTTTGGCTGTTACGTACTCCACCACCTTTGTATAAATATGAAACTAAATAAACTTCTGTATTAGCTAAATCTGTGAAATGCAGATAACGTGGAAAGAAAGTTAAACAACATTTTATTTACTTTTACGAGATTACAATTAGAAATGACTTGACGTTAAAGATGATAGTTGATTTTAGGTGCAGTTAGTTTTATCTCAAACTTTCTCACATTTGGTTGATAACCATTTAATGATAAATATGATCATGCATTTGCTTCTTCTTCTTCTACTACTACTACTACTGTTGGCAGTCCTTCTTTTCCTCTGTGTTTGTAAGTACCCATTTGGTATGAATACAGTGTCCTTCTTTCATCTGGGCAAGGATCATTTGTCGAAGGAATTCGGAACTTTTTCATGGTTGACTTTAGAATACCATGGGGAATGCTCCGGCCTGAAATTTTTCCAAAGTCCTGTACACGTTGCTCATTGTCATTGTTGCTAAAAAAAACATCTGCAATAGTAAACTAACCATATTCTATTTGACTAAGTACTCGTAGGTATCTTCCTCTAAAATACTTGAAGACAAAAATGCAAATGGCAAGAACGTTTTTATCAAATGAAATGCTGTCATTTGCTTTGAGACAGAAATACGTCGTATACCTGGTTTCTATGGCAATTGTTTCTGGTTCTGTAAATTAATGCATAGATAGAACAACTTACATTTTCGATCTATTGTTACAGAATCTAATATTACTCCTAATTAATTACAGTTTTCTTGTCTTTTTGTTTAAGGTCTGAATTTTTTATGCAAGTTTGAAGTAGCACTTAATTATATTTTAGAAAAAGACATTTTAAATAGCATTTTTTATGGGGTGTTTATTTTTTAATGTTTTTGAAAGGCAAAATGAATGTCAAAATTTATTTTAATTTCTTTATAGTACTTTTATCAGCTGAAACTGACTTGTAGGTACATCCATTTCCTCTTTTGGCAATAAATGAAATAGTGAAATTCTATTATTTTAATGTAGATGGTTCACTTATTTTTTAAGATACATATTTCAGTCATCATAGTATCTACCTATCAGTCATCTCAATATGTGTATATTTAAGTATTCTGAATGAATTTCACTGTCTGTGTGAGTACTTCTTGTTGTATTTTTATGCATTGAAGCCAACTAAAGAAGAAAGTAATATGTCATCTTCAATTTCTGACCCAGTTTTATACATCACCACGGTTGCTGCAGTGCATTCATCAACTTTTTGGATAATAAGACGTATTCTTTCGAAATTCTTTTTTTTACTGTGTTGTTTTTTTGCCTGAATTAAGGAACTAGCAATGCGGTTGGCTGATCTTACCCAGAGATAGTAGTTGAGGTAATATAGATCATATGTATACCGAATTTTGTATGTATGTGCCTTTCTTCGGCCTGTTGTCTGCAAGAAAGTAATTTGAGACGATGGGCAATTAATGTAGTGTAAACTGTAGGTGCCTACTACCTTGTTGTTCTGCGGCGTTACAATGCCAGGGAGGGTCAAACAAAGTTAGTGACTGACCACTCAGGTTTATAGATGACAATGAATTTCTTATTTCCCAAATGGATTTTGAACTGTCGTTGCTTTGCTTTGGCGTATTATCAGCTGACTGACCAACTGAGACGACACTATAATGGAGACAACTTTAACCGAGTCGTCGTAGTTGGGACTGACTGTTAAATGTGAATCTTGCTATTGATTTTGACCTGTGGTAAGGGCATTGAGTGCTTCCTATCTACTTGTGTATCTTCTTTTTGTTGGATAGAATGAAGTGGCGGATCGCTTTCAAAAGGAGGTGGAGAATAGGAGATGCAGTTGGCGAAGGTATTTGAAAAGCTACTCAGCATGCAGAAGATCCTGGTATTTAGTGAGAGTAGCGAGTCAAGTATGCATAGTATATCTGTCTCGTTTTGGCCTTTGAGGAAAATTATATAGTATAATTAGTCTTCTGTTGTGTTTAAGAAATATCTTTTGTAGAATATTCTTTACTCACAAAACAAGGTTGCACTTGATATTGTTTTTAACCGCTTTAATACTTATTACATTTACTTTAGTTTTTAGGGACTAGAGATCCAAAATCGAAACTGGGACGCCCAATATTAATTGAAACTTTTGGCCTTTTTTATAAATGTCTTAAATCTAATATTTGTTGAGCCTATAGGATACAATAAACTTGTGATATCCGAAATCCAGCCTTGGACGCCAAACATTATGTGTTTTTTCCACACTTTTTGTAACGTTTAAAAGTACTCTCATGCCAAACATATATATAAGATAGTTAAACCTTTGAGGCACGCAACCCTCTATCTGGTCTAAAACCTCGATACATCCCCAAAAAGGAAATAATGAGCATTTCTTCTGGTGGTTTGATTACAACACTGTTCATCCAGCGCTCTGATTGCATAGCCAATTTCCAAATTCTCGGTAACAAAAACTGTACTCCAATCTACATAAAATGATTCTTGTCGTTTGTCAAATAAAATGAACTGTGTCTTATTTTCACATCTTTTAGAGAGTTTTTATAAGCAAATAATATGTTGAGACTCTCTGGTCATTTTGGTTCTTATGATGAACTATCTTATTGATTTCAGTTGACTTTTTAGATTACTTCTGACTAATCGTTTATTATCTTTTGGCATCAGGTTTCAAATATTATGGTGTATCTTCTATAGGAAAAATATTGGTTATCTTTTCTTACGTGCCATCATCAATGTATTTCTATTTTTTAACATTTGCTAAAATGTTGTTCTTTTTTAGATTTAAGTATTTTCAGTATACCCTGGATAGTACTTCTATTTGAGTGGCGTTTTAGCACGATTATTTCTTCCGTTCGGTTTTGCTTTGACATAATTGTTTCGTCTCTAATATCCACATAGTTTTAATGTATCTATTCTTCAAGTAACAGCGAAAAAGGGACAATGTCAAGACTCTTTTTAATCTAGCTATATTTTGAATATAAAAGCCATATGTATACTGCGGGCGTAGCATTGATTTATGTGGAAGCAGTGTTTGATGAAATCAATATTTTAACAATACTAATAGATTCGATAAAAATGATAACTGTCTCATCTACTGCTTACCGGGATTGCATAGTACATATATTCTGATTAGTTATACAACAGCACTTTTAGAAAAGCATTTTTTAATAAATAAATAATATTGGGGCCTTGCTACTGGTTACATGCACTCTATATCTACATTTATTAAACTTAGCGTGTTTTTGTACCGAAAAAATATTTTGCATGTCCTGTCTGCCAATAAATAAATTCATCTGACTATTAACGAGCTTGGCGTACCATAATATATGGCCATACTTATTCACTATTGTTCTATAATGGTCTGTATTGCTGGTGACTGACTCCTATTTTAAGATAACATATTAGTAAAGGAATATTTACTATTTTTCCTGGCAGTAGTGTAATTCTAGCTCTTGGTAGTACTATAATAATTTTTCAACGAAACACGTTTATTTCTTTTGATCTAGGCATAGATATTAGTTTATCCAGGAAATGCAGAACGCCGGTTTCATTTCTCATTTGTCTCTTATTCCACAAAGCCATTGTTTCCGATTAGGATCTAACGTATAATTGCATTAAAGTTTATAATAATTATGTTTGTTTCTTTTTAATATCTTCTATTAGTTACTATTCCTTTTGATCAAATTATTTTAATGTTTATGAATCTACATAATATGTACCTATTATGAATTTGTAAAGATTGATTGAAGATTAATCCTAGATTGTCATGTATAATGTATCTATATATTTACTTTAAATGTGGAATAAGATTTTTTAAATTTGAATATTAGTATTGTACCTATGGCTTTATATTGAATAGGTTCTGGTAAATCCTATTCGATGATGGGCACCCAAGAAGAGAAAGGTCTAATTCCAAGAATCTGTGACGACATATTTCATCGTATCAATCTCAATACGGACTCCAGTGTGACGTACAGAGCTGAAGTGTCATATATGGAAATCTACAATGAGAAGGTCCACGATCTTTTGGATGTTCACGGGTAAGTTAGAAGGAACTGTGCCATATTATTAAAGAAAGTACGTGCATCCACCATCTGGTACACGTGATCGAATCAGCAGTTCTTGTTTTATTCCATTCACCATATCAGAATTTTGTAAATGATCTTATTTTAGAATTTTCTAATTTTATTAATGCATGTGGATAGTTAATGGCAAACACAGATGGTGGAGAATTAGAACAAACATATATAGAGCAAAGATTTTATGCAGAGGTTGATCTCAAATCTTCAATGCATTGTACACCTACTAAATGTATCAGAAAACTTGAAAATTGGTTCGGTCGAATTTGATTAGGTATTTTTGTGAAATAGTGTACTTAAACAACTAATGCTGGAGCTACGGGAGGTTTAATCATACTCTCTGTGCACAAAGGTTATGTAGTACACTCAAGGCATGCACAGATTGGAGTACAGGGACCATTTGTGTAACGCAAGACTTACCAGTGTAGGTAGGTACTACATAACAAAACCACCAAATCTTTCGAAACAGAGAGTAAGACCAGAACAGGCTGGATTCAGAAAACACAGGAGCACAGAAGATCAGCTTATCAGGATCCAACAACAAGTGATTGATGGCTTGAATACTAGAACGAGGAACTCAAAAAGTAAAAGAACACTTATGGTTCTCATAGACTTCTCAAAAGCTTTCGACAAAGTCTGGAAGCATGGCTTAATCAAAACCATGATTGACAAACAAGTTCCAGATTGCATGATCAAGTGGATCCTAAGCTACCTCAGTGGAAGAAAGTCGAGAGTCATCATTGACGAAGAAAAAAGTGAGTTCAAAGAATTCAAAGAAGGTGTTCCACAAGGAGGTGTCCTCAGTCCTAAGTTGTTCACCATATTCATCAACAGCATTGTTAGCAACCTCGGAGAAGGTATTGAATGCAGTCTCTTCGCAGATGATCTGGCACTATAGGTTACTGACGACACTGCGAACAAGTGTGAACTAAGAATGCAACAAGCGCTCCACAAGCTTGAGGAGTGGACTAACAAATGGAGAATGCAGATCAACGCAAGCAAAACAGACTATATCCTCTTCTCCAACTGGAATAGAGAAGCTACTTGGGAAGGCAGAATGACGCTGATCAACATGCCCTTCCAACGGAACAACTTGCATAAAATTCCTTGGCGTTACTTTCGATTGGAACATGGCCTTCAGTAATCACGTCGGCAACAGCAAAAAGAAACTGCAACTTAGGCACAAGGCCTTTCAAGTGGTATCAAGCTACACCACCTGCTCCCATCTGATTGCAGCAGATATGGCACAATGATGTTGACATCATTAGGATAATTCAGAATACATTGAACACAATGCCAAATCATGATCAATTTGTATAGAATATTTATATTTGCTTAATAATAGATGCCTTAAATTACAAAGAGAGTTATATCTTTACCTAATTTTATAGAAATCAATCTTATTTTTAGTTAACAAAATGCTAATGCAACTGACAAATAAATAGTTAACAACATGATAAACAAAAGGCAGCCATCAACTGCAGTAATTTAAGAAAGTATGAGGCCCCCATTTTATTGAACATCCTGTTTCATTTAGGTGATGAAAGTGGCCTCACAGCCATAGAAGCTCTCTCTTGACACTGAGTGCATCTAGAATATTTTTATTGGGTTGACCGATTTCTATGCTGTAAAAATATCCATTCATGTTAAAAGTTGACCTTGATAGTGCCATGGATTTCATTTGTTGTAACCATGACATTTATATTTATTATTCAATTTTGTAGGATCTGTTTCATAAGAAGAGTGCCTATATTTATTAGTACATGTTAGAACAATAACCACATAGAAAGAATACTATTTACTTCAAAGTTCAATGGCTGTACATCTATGCGTCACTTGATGCGCCTGTCACTTGATGTATCCTTACATGAAATCTTCTTTTGGGCTTTTAACCTTTTAGAGGAGTGGATAGTACATACTTGACAATTATCTTTTTTATGAAGTCAAGAAAATTGACATTTTTAGTATGGAAGGGTTCTTAATTTTCCCCAAGTGACAGTTTTGTATCCAATTTAGATGAACAATTTGTGTCCGAAATATTGTTGGTCTGTTTCTATTTTAATTGCAGCCGGAAGGATGTATTGATGCGCAGAAATAATCAGCCGAAAGGTAACACATGTTAAAACACATCCTGAGATGGCGATGCTTTCTCTCTGGCAGTGCTGTTGTCAATTATCAGGCACCAAATGATGCCATAGTCTAGATAGTACACTCTTACGCCAAATCTTCCCAAATATCTTCCTAAAATCTTCCCAAAGTGATCTTCCAACAAGGTTGAAATAGCGATGATACATCTTCCCAAATCACACGAATCGAGGAAGATATTTTAAAATACGGTTTAAATATTTA
>JAUYWI010072921.1:0-14143 GCA_034780595.1 Parotoplana pacifica | reverse complement strand
GGACCGGGCAGCAAACCGAGAAGGATGGAGAAAGTGGATGCCATAGAATTGAACCTGCCTAATAACTAATTCGGTAGAACACTACACTACTACTACATACTAAGAAGGCTCATAGCACACCCAAAATATCATGAAAACAATACAATATTAATAATTTAAGAATAAATCGTAATTCATGTAATAAATATAAAAAAATCAATTTAATTGTAAAATTAAGCTAAATACATAAACTGTGACTTTGTATTGATAAAATAATGTAATTACAATGTAAGGTCACATAATGTGGTGCAATGGCAGAAGTATTTATCTGGTTGTAGTAATTGTATTATTTGTCTTGAGAATATGTACCAACTACATAGAGATTTATACTCCTTTCCTGTTGTTCTATGTAAAAAATGTGTTGTCACTCTATTATTTCTGTAACATTTTATATTTATAGAAAAATATACTTTTTAATTAATTAATTAAGTCACATTGGTTGTGCACCATGTTACTCCAACCAGTTCGATCTTCGGCCTTGTTTTTAACTTCTCCCATGTTTTTAACATTGTTCCAATCTTGTAGATCATCATTGCAACAAGTTCTTCTCTGTCCTTTTCCCTATCAATTAGACCATCTAACACAAGCTGTACAATCTTACCATTGCTGTCTCTCAAAATGTGTCCCAAAAACTAAGTATTATTTTAGCCAAATTAACCGTCCAACACACGTTATTGGCTTTCAATATTCCTTTCACTCTTTCATTGTTCTGTATATTTGAGTTTCAAGATTTTCCTATAGCACCACATTTGAAAGGCATTTATCTTGGAACGATTTTTTTTTTGTATAGGTCCAGGTTTCACTTCCATAAGATACCACTGATTTCACATAGCAGTCAAGGAGGCGGTTTTCTCAATAGTGAAATAGACATCTCTCAGTAGGATTTCTTTTACAGTTCCAGATGGTGGATTTTGCCATGCCGATTCTTATTTTCACCTCAGTTAGACAATTCCTATCTACACCAAATGTGCTACTCAAGTAGTTTACTCTCAAACCTGTTCTAGCTGCTCATTATCTATCAAAATCTGAAGTTGATTTACTTCAAGTCATTACTTTTGTTTTCTTTGCATTTAAACTCATTCCATATGCTCTATACTTCTCATGGATCTTTGTCACCATTCTTCAGAGTTTTTCCTGTGATGTAGCTATTAATGCTGTATCATCTGCATATCTTATTATTTGTATACAGTCCCCGTTCCCGTTGATCTTCACATCTTCCTCTACACAACACTACCTTAATGAGCATTTCACTGTAAATGTTGAATAAAACTGAAGACAATTGTACATCCTAGTGTCACACCATTTTCTATGGGTACGTCTTCTGTTAATTTACCGTCACATCTAACTTGTTTCCGTTATAGGTTTGTTTTCAATCTTCTTTCATGAAAAGGAATTCCAATCTTTACCATTTTTTCAAATAGTTTTCTATAATTCACTTTATCAAAGGCTATAAAACAAATATAAAGCTTTCTCCGATAGTCCTGATTTCTTGTTCCACTTCCTTTCATGAATCCAAATTGGGTTTCAGTTAATTGTTTTTCAATTAGTGGAGTACTTTTTGTCTGAAAATTTTGAGTAGGATTTTGGAAGCATGCCTTATTAGGCTAGTTGTACTGTGTTCTTCACATTTAATAGGAATAGGAATAAAATGTTCTTCTGGAAATCTTTTGGCAATTGTTCTGCTCTGCCTTGTATACCATTGATAACAGTTGTCAAAATTTTACATATGTATATCGGTCTACCACATTGAATAAATTCTGCTGGAATTTCATCAACACCTTCTGCTTTTTCCTGTTTTTTTATTTTTATTTCTTTATTTTATTCTTCTGTTGTTTTGATTTCATTTTCTTCTTCTATATTTTTGATCGTTTTGGTGGTATTCAGTTCTCATATCAGAATATAGCTCCATCACATATTCTTGTCATCTTTTATTTACTTCTTCTTTGTCCTGAAGAATTTTCCCTCTTTGTATTTTTAAACCTAATCTGCCTAGATTTTTTCTGTTATTATGTAGATCTTTAATTTTAGCGTAGAGTTGAAGACTGTGCTTAGTGTCAAATTCTTCTCGCTCTTTGCACTTCTCAGTAGAATACTTTTCTGTAGTTTTTTTCAGTAGCTTCGGATGATATGACATAGGTTTTTGTATTCGGTCCTTTTGTTTTCTTGGTTTTTCAACTTACTTCTTAAGATCCAATATCTCGACTGTGATTCATGGTTGCTTCTTTTCTTGATTCATTTTGCCACAGATGTAATTGGCAACTTCTTTAGTGTATTCCTTCATCTTGTTTCATAGTGATTCAATCCCCTTGTCTTCTATTCTACCTAGATCAGTTGTTTAGTCTCCAATGCTTTTTTGAATTTCTTCCTTGTCACTTAGTTTTTCAGTATTTCTCTATTCCACTTACAAACTTTCCTTTTCCTTTTGAGAATTTTATTTCTGTTCTCAGTGTACGAACAACTGGATTATGATCTGACCCGCAGTCTGTTCCAGGTCTTGTCTTGGAATTATTTGCGTTGTTTCTAAATCTTTGAGAGATTAGAATATAATTTATTTGAATTTAGGTACTTTTATCTGGAGAAACCCAGGTGTGTTTGTTTTTGTTCAAACTATGTGTTAACTGCTTGTCACAAATTCTCCCATATTTGACCAATATATTTCTGGAAGGCCTAAGATGTCCAGGATTAATTTCTCCATTTCTTGGATGACACAAGCTAATTCCCAAACTTGTTGAAGGCCTCTAACGTTACATGTTACAAGATTGTAGCAGTCGCTTGATGTTGGTGAGGCTTTGCCTGCTGTACCACAATAACCACACCTGGTTAGGTTGTTTACCTTTTTAGGAACCACCCGCTCCCATTTGCCAAGATTCGAAACTAACTTATTTGACAGATTCATCATGTTAAAAAGCGGCAGATAGGTTCCAACAAGTCCCTAGAACTGCAGAACCCAGCAATAGCCATACAGTCCGTGTCGTCAATCAGAAAGAAGTTCCAATTGAACAGACAGACTGTTTACCGAGGTATCTGTGAATCCATTGACCAACAAAGGTTCATCTCCCAGCACATACAAAGGCGCTGCTGACCCATCCCAAACGTACCCTGTTCGGAAAATTAAGTGACCTTGCTCAAGGGTGGCCGACAGGCAGATGGACCAAAGGAATGCCTTATGTCTTCTTTGATAAGAGACCATAAGGTTGTCTTACCCCATCAGTCAGCAGCATCCTCTCCTCGTAGCAGAACGAATAAATTTCCCTCCATTTGTGATTGTCTTTTGTCAGCCGAATTGCGTCGGTTAAGCTTGTTCCCAGCCAAGTCTTGATGTCGTCTGGACCCTCATCCATCTCCTTCCGGATGCCTCTATCTTTCCAGATGTTCATCGGTTCAAGGGATCTTTCTTCGCCATCGCTATCCTCATACGAATATCCTTCTCACAGTTTCCATTCCCTGTCTTGATTGAACCCAAATACTTAAAATCATCCACACTTTCGACTAATTGACCTGCAACAGTGACATTGGCATCCATTCATCCAATGGTCAACCATTTGGTTTTCGAGGCATTCAGTTTCAGTTCTTTTTTTCTGCGCTTCAGAGCCTCAGATGGGTCGCACGTACTATCTACCGGGACAGTAATGTTGTCAGCAAACCGGAAATCAGAAATAATTCGTCGGCCAATCGCCACTACGAATTATTTGGAAGTTAACAATAACATTTATCAAATAAAAAAGACATTCCCTGTTCCTTCCTTTTTTAATTAACATTGAAAATAATAATATAGTCAGTCTTTTTATTATAAATAAATTTCTCTTATGCATAGCTTCTGTGTTTTAGGTTCAATTTTGATCATTTTTCAATTTTATTTAAAATATAGAAAATGATACGTAAAAAATCCCATTTACCATATGCTAATTGTACCTATTACTACAAAATAAATTCATTAGCTATATTTTTTATCTTAGAATATTGTTCCCAGTATATGATTTATGGTTAAATTAAATGAAAACAAAACCTGTAGGTTTTATAAATAGGTATAGGTAAGTATGTAACAAATATTTAAAATTATTTTTTTATTATTATAATTAACCAAGAGAACATGTGATTAATGTTTGATTTAAATTTATTAGTTTGCTTTATTAATAGTATGTATGCATATGTGAAAAGTTTTACCTTCAACTGTTTCTCTGTGAAAACAATCCTATGGGCCTAAATTTAAAATTTAAATTCCTCTATTCTGCTAACTCCATTTACAGTAAATTCCAGTATTCTTAAGTTACAGTAAATTTCCGCATTTTCCTGACTTTACTTACAGTTAACTCCAGTATTTTAATGACTTCCTGTATAGTAAATTCTTATATTTTACTGAATTTATTTATGTACAGTAAATTGTATTCTACTAATTTTATTTACAGGAAAATTTCTGTTTTCTACTGACTTTATTTACCATAAATATTGTTTTCTACTGACTTTGTTAACAGTAAATTTCTCTATTTTACTGACTTTGTTCACAGTAAATTTCTGCATTCCTCTAACTTTATTTAAAGTAAATTCCTTTATTATACTGATTTTATTTACAGTGAATTGATGTATTCTACTGACTTAATTTACATTAAATTCCTTATTCAACTCACCTCATTTCGTATGACGTCTACTCTAAGAAGGTCCCATTCTCCACTATGTACATAATTCGATACATCAACATTTTCATGTCTAGAAAAATAATACAAATTTATAAATATGATGTGTATGTAAATATGTATTTTCCTGCACCTTCGTATACAGTTAGAATACAGGAATGTGATAAAAACTTTAGACTTCAGTCTTAAAGTCTCAAATTGTTCTTTCTCCATTTGCTTTAAATAATTTAAGAATACAATTAGTAAGGTTTTCATCCCTTATAAAATCACTTTGAGCATTAATTTTTTCAGTCAAACACCAAATTTAGTGTGTACATTAGGTCCTAGAACCCTAATAACGAAAACACAGATTTGGCTGGTTTTAACCTATTTGACCTACTTTTACCTGGGGCCTATGACGTTTTCAAAGTGGTATTACATATTTTTTAAATATATCTCAATGAATAAGTATTTTTTCTATATAGTGATTACTAAAACATGAAGAGCTTTAATATCTATCAAATAAAACAAAAATGAACAACATCGGTTAAATATTATCGTCTCCAGTAACAACTTTTTTTAAATCGATAAAAAAATAGACAAAATGTACAAATTTAGTTATCAAATACATTTACAACATTTTTGGTATTAAATTAGACTATAATTGAGCTCTAAAAATATATAAAAAAATATTAATTAAAATTTGATATGTTTTGATCGTTGTAATGCAATTATAATGTTCACCTACTTTTACAGAGCCTATGACGTCATCAAATTGTTATTTTAGTTTTTCGATAAACAATAATGATTATATAAACATGCAGATCATTTATTATCTATCAAAGAAAACAAAAATAAGTAAGATCTGTCATGTATTGAGGTCTTCAGTAAAAGAAATCGATAAATATTAGATATTGGTATACAACATGGAGGGACTGTTAGAAAGATCAACCACCAAAACTGCACTTCCGCTTTATGTAACTATGCATCCATTAAGATGTAAAATTCTTTTAAATGAGCTGAATGAATTAGGCATGTCTATACCATATAACCGGTTTTTAAGAATTGAAACGCAACTTTTGGCATATAACATTAGAAAGAGAGCTTTTCAGAGCTAGAGCAACATAGATCATGAACCTTTCACCCGAACTTCCTCTTCCTCTTTTCATGGAAGAAGCACTAGTATTATTAAGTCTAGCAAAATAAATTGATAATTTTGTACAACCTTTATATCTTTAATTCTCACTATTGATACTTCGATTTTAATACTAACATTTCTCATTGTGCTAGAACTGAACAAGACTCTTCAAAAGATATCAAGAATCCGAGAGAAAGAAACTAAAACTAATGTAGATCTCTCATATAAAAGTAAAGGAAGAATACTGGATAAAACAAATCCTAAAGAGTAATGATGACTCAGAGTCGAAATCCCTCTATTGGTCTGCTTATCATTCATCAAATACTCAGTGTATTCCCAGGTTGGCTACATATTGAACAAAAATTGATGGAGGCCATTGGTCAGCCTTTGGATGGATCTAGATGGTCTGAAGTACTGAAGCCAGTGTTACAACTATTGATATTGCCAGATCATTTATAAAACGACAAACATTATTCGCATAAGATATGCGCATCAAGTAATTCTCTCAGCGCTGGGCAAAAATGCATCAATGTTTTTAGTATTAAATTCGAGAAATTGATTGAAATCGCTGATAGTCATCAGCGCACAATGCTAAAGATATGTTTATTTGTATATCGATACATTGACATCGCTTACTCCAGTATTCTTTTGCCATATGGATTCTAATACAATTTTCAGAATGTCAGAAATGGTA
Organism: Parotoplana pacifica; assembly: GCA_034780595.1. Classification (NCBI taxonomy): domain Eukaryota; kingdom Metazoa; phylum Platyhelminthes; order Proseriata; family Otoplanidae; genus Parotoplana; species Parotoplana pacifica. The sequence goes on along the minus strand of JAUYWI010072921.1, from coordinate 7,662 downwards.
GTTGGACGATCTCAAAGGCAGACCGACATTTCTCATCTGTATGAATAGATTAAGCACGAAAACATGAGAATGTAGTGATCAAAGGCAACGGAGGTGTGTTCGAATGACTTCATGATGTCCTGAAGAAAAAATGTTTTTGACAACTCCAGAAATAGGACTAAGTTCCTCAGTTTAGCCCATGAAACAAACCTTTTATATCATGATGAAACTAGAGACAGTGGTCAATGACTTTTCAACAACTTTACTTCTTTTCTAAAAGTATAAATGATTATGAAAACCCTTTTGAAGAGAATATTTCAAAACAGATAATAAGCACTTTGAATAGCAGTGTCTATGACAATAAACATTCATCTGAATATGCTAAGTCTTTTTGGGATCATCCCAATTTCAAGCATACATGACACTACTTGAAGAACAACCTGGTAAGCTCCATAGATTCAATCAAAAGCAACAGCCTTATTCTTTTCAAAGTGAAGAAAGTTTTCAGAATAATGCTATAGCAAGTTTAATAGATTAAAGTTCTAACTAAGAAAATATTTGGGGAGCTTTTAATTTCACTATTGTCTGCTCGCTCAAAAATAAATCTACCACAAATTTTCTCTCAGGACATCTGGACAGAGGTATTGAAGCATCCCAACTATAGAACAGAATTGTTTGCTTTGTTATTAACATCCCTACAGTATATACCGTGTAACAAAGATTTGCATGGCCAAAACGTCAGAGTGGTGGACAAAGGAAATGGGCCCCGAATCTTCTGAGTGCTGTAACCATACAATGGCAGACACTCGATTCTTAATACTTGTATAACACTCTATAAATGTTGCCAAAAAGTATATTCAGTTGAAAGTAGTTAATTCAGACCCTATTATAGTACTTCTGGATCAATATAAACAATTTGGTGTCTATGTGGACTACAAATGATTTATTAAAATATTATAACACACTTTTGTATAAAAAATATGCATTGACTTCACATACGCGACAAAAATCAATTGTATGCAATATCTGGTCTGATCATGAACATGCATTTCAAAATTGCTCTCTACAAAGTTCAAATTGTCTGATTTCAGTAAATCTATTATTATTGGATTTACAGTTCTTAAAGCACATTTCTAGTCCAATTTAATACCAAAATATTATTGTATATGTATTTAATAACTAAATATGAACATTGTTGGTCTATTTGTAAGGAAACTTTTAATATATTTTTACTGGGGACCTTAATATTAAACCGTTGTTGCTCATTTTTGTTGTATCTGATAGATATTTAAGCTCTGCATATTTTATATAATTATTATATAAAAATGCTTAGAAAATATTAAAATATCACTTTGAGCATTGTCAAAGAAGGTCACTTTAAAACTGCTATACAAAGTTCAAAACTTATCTGATTTTAGTAAATCTTTTATGTTTGTTTTATATGTTCTTAAAACACATTTGTAGTCTAATTTAATACCAAATTATTATTGTATATGTATTTGATAAGTAGATATATACTTTTTAATCAATGTTTTAAATACTTGTTACTGGAAACCTTAATAGTTAACTAATTTTGCTAATGTTTGTTTAATATGATAGATAATTATGATCTGCATGTTTTATGTAATCACTTTTATTTATATAAATGCTTAGATATTGAGATATATTGAAAAAATAAAAATACCACCTAAATGACGTCATGGGCATATGAGTAAGGATTACTCAATGGTTATGGGACCTGTAAGTAAAAGTAGGTCAAAGGGGTCAAAAACGCACTAAACTTGTTTTTTCGTTTTAAAGGACATCTATCTATGTACTTACACACCAAAAAATTGATACTTAGCTGAAAAAATACTCCTCAACCTCAAATATCTCCCTACTCTATATTTAATAACGATGCTATTACACACCTTTTAGTAACATTCACTTGATAACCATCATAGGTCCATGAACCAAATTTCATCTTACACGATTGATCATCGAAAGGAAAATAGGTAATATCGATCTTGCAAGTTGATCTTAGTTTGGCAGGAGGAGGCCAGAACACTTTTCCATCACTGCTGACCATAGCCTTGCTCTGCATATAGCCTGATGTAAAATCATCAGCACTGTAAAGTTGAAAACAAAACATTCCATGACAATCAATGGACTTTTTGATAAGAAACGTACATAGGTACTGCCAAATGAAAATTGTCCAATTAGAGATTAGCATTTTTAATTTAATCGATGCACCTAGACTAGTAAACAGTAATATAAATGTCCTAAATATTTCATCTCTAACAAACAAACTATATTTTGAAAGGTTTTTGTCATAGAATCATATAATTTTATATTCAATTTGTTTAATAAATTTGATTTCATAAAATATGTACATAACTATCGTTTCTTGATAACCACTGCTATATTTGTTTTAGTCGCAGTTAAGAATTTATTCCTTTTTTATGTTCCTTAGTCATAAAACAGATATGTATATATATATACCTAGGTATCAAACCAGAAAAAAAACTTGTTTTAAAAAGAAAAAGTTATTGCACTTTCATTAACCCAAAAACATAAATTGCTGAGCAATTAAAATTATAGGTATATGACGGATTAGCCTAGTGAATAGCTCGCCATTGGATTGATGGCGATCCATATAGTGAGCTCAAACCCTTAAATCCGTTTACATAACCAGTAGGAAATGTAATGTTGTGCAGTTGTTCAGGGAAAAGTTTGTTATTAACCGTAAAAAAATCAGCTACATATGTTGAGGTATTTATTTAGCAGTTAATATCATGTATATTCTACTTACAAAATAAAAAAACGAGATCTAAATAAACATGAATAAGTATAGGTAATGAGTTCAAAACTTTAAAACAATAGACAATTACATATAACTGCAATTTTACAGTTATTCAGCAACACTTGACATAGGTTAACTCATGTCATGACCCCCTCTATCTTGCAGGCTGTAGATCTGCATGTTGCAGGTTAAACTAATTTCTATACCTAAGTTTTTCCTCAAAGGACTTGCGGTTTAATAGTCGGCCCTTTTAGGAGGAAGGCAAAACTACTAAAAATATCTTATTAACTGAATTAGTCAAATATCTGTTGCAAACGATAAAAGCCTAAAACAGTTCTAAAACCAAAGAATACTTTCTATTTACTTTGGATGCAGGTGTGAAATAAGATCGACTGTTATAGATATCATCTCAAATGACACATTTGTTCACAAACCAACCAACAAATTGTTTTAATATGTATCTTATGTATTTCATTGAAATATCTAAGCCATAATTACGTGATGTTTGAAGTATTTAGCTACGAATTGTATTAGCCATTAATATTTAAATAAATAAATTAAAATAACAGCGTTATTTGACAGATTTTACAGTAATAAATTTTATTCATTAGATTTTTGAACATTTTAGAAGTACTAACTCAAGATTGTTTCACTGCAAAATAAATTAGGCAAATTTATTTATTACAGATAGCACTATTTATTTACCAGAGAACTAGTATTAAATGACATAATTCAGTTATCTACAAAAAATGGATCAATAAATATTCTACGTGATTGTCATAATCAAAAATTGCATGTAGGTACGTAAACATAACTGTATTTTAATATATGTAGTATTGCATTAGCCCAAAGTAGAGATTCAAGAAATCTCAATTTTCGTAATTTGAACTTCTAGGTTTTCTATCAACAATTTTTAGAGATAAACATTTTAAATATAAACTAAATTATTAAAAGTTTCAACAATTGAAGAAAAGTGGCATTTAAAAAAATAATGCATTAAAAGAAAAGTCTAAAACTTATGGAAGAATATATTGAATAGTGAAAACACAAACTAAAACATATTTTACGAAAATTATATGAATATAGGTAAGGTAACTAACAATTGATAAATATATAACAACTGTTTATGTAATATGTAAATTATATAATCATCCCAACTCACCTATTATACAACACAATGTCTGGCAACCAAAGTTTATTGCATGGAATTCGAATTGTATGAAGGCCACTGAAATCACTGGCATTCCAGTTTAATCGCTCATCATGCCACTCCTAAAAATAGGAAAATCCACATAATCAGTTCACATTTTTGTGAGAAAACCACAATATACCTATAGTTCTTTTCATAGGAAGTGTAAATTTATATCTCTATGGTACAATTCACATAATCATCTCATATTTCCAAAAAGTAAACAAATTAATTTTATTCCCAGTGAGGAAACAGGTCATCAGAATTCATCATATTTTTGGCATTATTTTTTATAAAAACCTACATAGATTAGAATAATCAGCATTCAAATATCTATACTATAATAATTTTCGAACAATAAACTTTCAAGATCAACGACATACCTGCTCAAGCCAAACGTTAGTTGTTAATACTTGATTGACTTCATCCTGTAATATGAATAAAAAGGAAAGTGAAGTATTTAGGATAACAAAATATCAAATAAGAAATAAATCTAAATGGATACCTATAATATCCATGCTGAACAAAAGACCGTCATCATCTAGCACAACAGCTTCAATTTTAAATCCATATAAAGGTACCATTTATTTAAAAAAAATTTTGCTCTAAACAAGTATAGTATCTATAGCATTGTTTGGGTAGGTAGGTAGTATTTATTTTTATGTATTTTTAACTGACAATTTTAATTAATATTATTTATGAAGATTCAAAATAAAAATACCATAACAAATTTGTTTTCTTGAAGTGTTACAATTTATACTTTTGTATTATCTATTACATGATAGTACTGTATTTTAATAATAATAATTTTAAAATGAATTCAAGGAAAATCAGAATCTGAAAAACCAATGTTGATCTACATAGCTGGTGCGTATATTAAAATGCAGTATATAAAAAATGGTTGCTAAAACAATGAATGATTTATAGACATCAGAACATCATCATCAGGTTCCGCACTTGATCCGAGAGTTGGAGATCATGGTTCGCCAAAACATTTCTATCTACAGTACTACTACCCCGTACCCAACTCCTCCCAACTCCATGGATTTGCTACGGAGACAAGTCATTAGGTTGGCTTCTAACCCTGGTATGAAGTTACATGTCTGCCTTGTGGCAGACATTTGTGAAATAACTTCCAAGGTAATTGAAACTTGCAACTTGTTTGGTATCTTTGTCCCCTGTTGGTAACTTGCATCCTTCCTCTTTTGTTTTGCTCATGACCATGCAGGTTTTATCCGCGTTGCTGTTTAACCCGTATTTACACTGATATCAAATATCTTGTTCAGAAGTGCTTGTAGATTTTCTCGTATTTCCGCCATCAAGACCGTATCGTCTGTGTATCTAAGGTTGTTTATCATCTTACTATTAATCTGTATTCCAGGCATTTTTTCTCAAATGACGCAAGATCATCTCTCCAAACAAGTCTAGTGAAAATACGTAGCCTTGAAGGACTCCGCGCTTTATCTGAGTATATTTCCGCACTTCACCTTTGATGCGGATACCTGCTGTTTGGACCCAATACAAGTTCCGAATGAACCTAAGGTCTTTTTTATCGATGTCCAGCTGCTCTAGTATTTCTAAGCCGTTCATATTCGACATTGTCAAACGCTTTTGCGTAGACAATAAAACACAGGTATATAGTTTTCTGAGCATCAATCATACGTTCTCCAATCATCTATAGAGAAAAGATTGTTATGCGCGTACCAGCATCTATTATGCACTGATTTCCGGTGTGGTTTTAAAGAGGACTCTCCGCATTATTATCCTCATGAGGCTGATTGTCTAATGTAATTCGCACCTTACTGCCCCGATTTTTTTTGGCATTGCGATGAAGATAGATCTCGACAGGTTTTCCAGGATGTGTCTGGTGTCATATATTTTGTTCGCAATCTCTGTGGTCTTCTCAATTCCATATTCGTCCAAGGCTCTGATCATTTCGATGATAATCCACCTGGCCCACTTGACATTCCTATTTCTCTCTGACGTCTAGCTGCTGCCACTTCCGATTTCAGCATGGGTTGTTAGTCTTCGGTCTTTATCACCTCCAACCTCAATGTGCTTTGACCATCTTGCTGAAATGTCTTCCACCTCTATAAGAGTCGCGCCATCACGCGCCAGGATGCATCCACTTGATATTCCTGTCATGATTGTTTTGCTTCTCTGCATTCCTTCTTTACTTTTTGCCCAGTCGAGCGTATGTTTCTTCATCGTTTCCTTTCACTAGACGTCTTTGTTCCATTCGTTCCAAAATGTCATGTGTAACTGTTGTGCTCGACCTTATTGGCACTATTTCCTGAGCCATCTCCGTTGTTGAAGTTAAGAAGGCTTACCATTCAACATGTCCTTCTGCAATTAGATTTTCATATCTATTGCTCACTGCTATAGCCTTGTTGCTTCTGTCTTGAGGCATTCTAGTCGTAATTTTGGAATGGCTTTTAGTTTCTTCTAGCTCTTTAGCTTCACTCGATAGTTGCATATCACTCTTGATATCTGCACCTGGCATGTTCTTCGAATCTTGGATTGCATTTCTAAACCTCTTGTTAATTGTGATGTAGTTGGTCTGATTTCGTACCTGGTCTCCAGGGCCTTTCCATGTCCACAGTCTCCTTGGATGGTTCTTAAACCATGTGTTTGTGATTACCTGATCGTGACCTTTGCGTCGTCATTCGACCCATGTCTTGCCCCGTTCATTTCTTTATCCTAGACAAAACGAGCCTACGATATCACCTTCCTGCTGACATCCCACATTTGCATTTAGAACGCCCATGATGATGAGCATTTCTTGTGACTTGGTTTGATTCCTAGTTCGTTCGAGCTCTTAGTAGAACGTTTTAGGTCCCCTTCTTCAATGTCAGCTGTTAGAGCATACACTGAGATGAATACTTCTTTCACCTTCTGCATATATCACCGTCTGTCTATCGCTCTTGAAAGTGCTCTTCCTGTCCAATGCGTTTCGCTGATGCCTATGATGTTTACTTCAATCCGTGTCATCTTCTTTTTAAGGTCGTCTAGGTTTCCTGGATGGTAAAGAGTTCTCACATTACATGTTACGATTTCTAGAGTTTTGTTAATCTTGTTTTTCTTATTTTTCTCTGCAGAAGCTGGATGACTGTCTGGTTCCACCTACATTACATGGAGATTCCTACCAAATGCGACATCTCTACGTGGGGTATCGATCTTGTTAACGTCGTTATCTTTCCTTTCTAAATCTAACATAACCTTGATTTTGCTTGACAAAATACTGCAGTGGTTTGCCATTGCCTTCTGCAGGTGGATCGCCGTTGGCTCACTAAGGATCTCTTCCGCCCTTCTACGGGTATTGTTTTTAGTTCTATGTGGTGTCCACACATCACCTAGCAAGCTGGGTGGGGGTGCCAGTTTAGTCGCCGACCACCAGATCATGAAGAAGGTAGTACTGGATTACATGGTACCAATATCAGGTGGTGACTGACTTGTATGTATAAATTTCTCAATTCGATTAAGTACGGGCTTTTAAATTTGTATAGGGTTGGCCAAAAAACAGCGTTTTTTTAAAACAAAAACACACTTTATATTGTAATTAGGAACATAAATAAATGAAATGTAATAACTATTAACTTAATAGGCTAAAGTGAGGGTAATCCTGTGAGGAGGCAGTTCTCAGGTCTGCCACCTCTCCAAGTCTGGCCTCAGGCCCACCTTCTCTTCCTAGGCCTTCCCCTCCCCCAGGCCT
>JAUYWI010072910.1:0-14143 GCA_034780595.1 Parotoplana pacifica | reverse complement strand
GTTAACAAATATTTCCAATGTAGCTTACAGAATAAAATTGAGGTGACCGTTTTTACCACCCTTGGTAGTTTAAGGGTTAATCAAATAAAATTATAGTTGAAAGAACTTTCTAACTGTTTCAGCAATTTATCTCCTCAATCATTAAGTAAAAATTTAAATTAAACAGCATAACGTATTCAACATGACGCTTCAGAAATCCAATGTTGAATTCTAAAAATAAATCCGTTAACAGTTTATTAATTAAATAATTATTCCTTAACTAACAGTGGATGTTAATATTAGTTGATAAAAGGTTTTTACTTTTTCTTAGGATGCTATGGAATTATATGTATGCATTTCAAATACCAAACATATTTTTCATCAATCAAATGAGAAATTCGTTAACTATCATAGATATCTATATAATTAAATATTTATGTTAAATATAACAAAGTGCCACAGAAATCCTGACTATTTTCAAGAAAAAAATGGCGATATAATTTTATTACATTCTTAATTATTAAAATTAATGATTATTGTAATGGTTAACGCTTCTTTATTTTAAATTTGGTCTTAGATTTCACATTGATTTTTTCAAGGTCAGGTACATACACATATATAGAAACCTAACAATTTGACTTAACTTCAGATCCATAGGTGCAATGTCCTGTGGTACCAAGAGTTCTCATACGTTGCTTTGTCAGGTATTTTCAGGTCACATTACATTTGCACAATTGCTTCTCATGTAGCAATTATTGTCTATCACAATCACTTCGATTGCAAGTTTTAAGAAGACCAAGGGGGATGATTTGATGTTCGTGTTTTTCTTTGACTTTGATTTCTTGCACAAGGGCAACATCAGACCGTTCTTTAGTCCACAATTCTTCATATTCTCTGATCCCATTAAAGAATGGTTGCCAACATGTGAGAGAGAGAGAGAGATGCTAAGGTGGCCCCCAAACACCGCTGTCAGTCCTGATCAACAACGTAGAAACTGTAGACATTTCTGCTAGCAGGATAGTACGAAAGGAGAGATGTTGTTAAAGTGAAAAGCTGAAGCGTTTGTGAAGCTTCTTTCAGTGTGCAAACACTTAGGGACCACATATTTTTTTATACATCCCAGAAAACTCTGAGTTAGGGATATTGGCTTTGTTTGGTCGGGTAATAATTTCATGCATATAACTTTTTATAATGAAGTTTCTGTACCCAAGCTTGAAACAGATGTCCCACATAACACAGCACAAAAAGAACCAATTTTAAAACTACATTGTGTCAATATCTGATAGATAAGACAATATCCAGTAAATTACATAAATAATCTAGTCATATATAACCTGCCAGATAGATGTGCTGATTGTATTCCGTATTTGGCTGTGAGATTAACAAACCAAAAAGCAAAAATCATCAACTGTGCACTTAATTTAAGTTGTGCTAGGGTTTAATAACCACTAACTTACACTTCCAGTATGTTTTAAATTGATGAACAGTGCGACTAATCCATAAAGCCATTTTCAATAGGAAATGATCTCTACATGACAGATTTTTTAAACGTAAGTATAAAGCAAATTAACAAAAATAGGGCATAGAATAAATAATTTATAGTTACAGGAACCTAAAAAAAGATTTACTAAACAGACATACATCATTTATGTCAGTCACGATAATCAAAAGTGACAATTACGAGCAGAAATTAGAATACAATCAGTTAAACTAATTATCTGTAACAACAGATTATTGTACGAATTTCTTCTAGTGACAAAATAAAATAATGATACAATACAAAATAGATAAAATTAGTAAAACAACAAAAATGATAGAAAAAAATAAATTAAAATAATGTCTAAGAAGGGCTATTATGTATGAATTGGGGGTGTTTTAGGCTGAAAAAATCAACTTCCGAAGCTCATAGCTTGAAAACTACTCAACAATTTTAACGGGGTTGTTTTAAAATAGGGGGCTTAGGCAGTAGATACAACATAATGTACAAATTATCGTATTGTAGGAAGGCCATCATAGGAAGACAATACAATATACACGTTTTCAGGTAATCCTTTTTTCCTTCTTCAAAACAACAATCGTGGTGATCAAATTACAGGTTTGGTTGCTATAAGATATGTACATTAGTTTGTTTATCCATACGTCTAGATGAGGCTTGTGATCATTTGGTGTCCTCGAATTTTACCTATACAGTTGGGCACATTTTTTCACATTTAAGCTTATTACTCAACATTTATGATAGATATGAATGCCATATTTTAGAATTATATCACTGATGTTAATATCTTTCAAACAAAAAGTAATTTTGTAATATTGATTTTTGTTGCTGAGATATTTAATATTATTGATTTTTCAATAGTGTGCAGTTTTGGGACTTAGTCTAAAATTGTTTCTTTAATGATATTTGGTTACCTATCGACTAAATTTGGGGTGGGAAATAAGATGCTGATATCAAAATTGTGTGTTTGGTAGGAGTACAAAAGATACAATAACAGCAATGTGAATATTTCTAGACCCTAAAGTGTGCTATTAAATAGAGAGATACAGCAGGTTAGATTACTCATTTGTCTGAAGATAATGTGGGTAACAGCTATTAGGAATCATGTGCGGAACAATAGCTTATATCTCTGCTTGCATGATAAAGAAAGAGAAAATTATATTTGACCAATTATCCTGTTTAAGAAATAGGAGGATGGGTAATACTAATAGAAGTGTTTGTAATTATAGATCTACGTAGGTACAAGGTTCTTTACAGCTAGCCAGCCAGAACTGCTGAAAATTCAAGATTGAAATATCATGATTCAAAATATCATAATAGCCAGGAACGACTAATATGATGTACCTATTCAAAACTTATATCAAAACTATATAATAAGGTAATCAAGAAATAATAAAACAGTATAACAATTTACTACAAAAATGGCGTAAACAAGAAGATAGAAAAAACAAAGTTTTTTTATGGAAATGTATAAATTGATGAAAGATCACAGCGCGAAAAAGTACAGAAATAAGGAATATACAAAACAATACTAGAAACAGCTGCATGTAGCTAATTTGTTACCTTCACTTTTTATGCATGTAAATAGTTTACTTTTACCATTTCAAAAAACTAAATTGGTTCATACAAAACCTTGTTTCCGTACTTTATCGTGTGATCATTAATTACCTATCAAATTCATACACTTCCCTTAAAAACTTAGCTTTATTTCTATCTTCACCTTTTTAGCTTTCTTCATAATTTTTAGAATTTCTGCCGTTCTTGAATTCAGGACTTTAACACGGTTACTGTTTTCTGTGTTAAATCATAAAAAGCAATATTTGTTGTAAAAAACTAAAACAAATCATTAGGAAAGCTTAAAATAGCCCGAAAGCGTACCAATTTTGCTGCCAATCTAAGTTTACATCAGTTTCATTTAGAACTAAAAATTAATAATAAAATAGACAGGTGATTTTATGAAAATGTATAACTGATTCATTGACTACCGTATTGCTTGATATCCCTTGTACTTGTACTCATGTTCAAATTGTATACATATTTAGGAAGTGTATGCCGGCTCCAGTCAACTATGTCTCAAATCTGTCTTTATAGAAAAGGAAACTTATTCAAAGATGAAAATTATTTTTGAAATATTGAATTCTGTGACACACCTATTTTCCAATTTGATGGACTAGTAGTAGAGGCTGTTTTCCTGAAGCAGCTTTTAAGATTATAGTCATGTTGTTTGATGTCCTTAGCGTACCCTTGCATTCTCCAAATTATAGACCAAATAAACTCAAAAACATGATATTATGGGAAGATTTTGGAGTGTGAACATTTGTGAATGAAAATGACACAACAACAACCAACCGACATTTTGCTTTTGCACATTTTCCTTTAAAATTAGATAATTCCACAAAAAGGCAAGAAGACAATTTCCGATTATTGTACGGGAAACCTGGGGCTACCCCACCAAATTCTACATATGTAACTGCGAATCCAATAAAACAAGAAAATCATGAAAATTGGTATAGGAAAACAGGTTTTAGGAAGCAATTAAAGTTTTAAAATTTCATTTTTTTTAAACCGCAGTTAGTTAGGGAATAAATTTAATAAAAATCGACAATGCTTTACTGATCTAGGCCGACAACAACTCGTAACTTGCATTACAATTTATCAAATCAAACGTTTACCTTCCCAGTTGCTCTTGACAGAGATGGTAAGGTTCACGGATTGATTGACCAGTTCTACGGCCAAACTATGAGGCATGGCCAGGCAGGTGCGAGTATTCACTTCTAGCACTTGGTCACCTTCACGCAAGCCGGCACTGCTAGCCACTGAATCTGCTGCCACGGCAGACACAAAGATTCCACTAGCCGAGCTCTCCACCGAAGTGGCACTTGTGGTCGAGGAAATGCCACCAATTAGGGTCAAACCAAACGGTTCCTGTTTTGATGAACGCCTGACACTTATCTGGCGTGTCTTTGATGCATAGCTACAAGCTCCGTAGAGAACTAGTAATTCATCTATTGGAAGAAATGAAAGAAAAAAACACTTATTAAACGTAGTTCAAATAGGCATCCTAGAAAAAGTTAAAAGATATTGATCCATAGCTAGCTAACAATATCAATCAAATCATTGTTATTTTAAACACAGCAGCTATAAAGTGTACAAATTTGAAACATAAATGAACCCAGCAATATAATACTTTCTTTTATTTCTCTATGAATAATTTTAAATTACAATATATTTCAACATAATATGACCTGATACTTTCATATCTGCAACTCTATATAGGATATCAATAACATATATTATTAAAATACAATAAATCATCATAAAACTGCATAATAAACAATATAATAAATCGATCTAGCAAAGGAAAATGAGCTCAATATGAAATTCAATATAGCCACACTAGCTAAGTTGAATACAAATCATTATTAACATTTCTATATAGATAAAACAAAAGCAACACTCATTGTGTTGATGTTCTTCCTTCTAAAGTTGTCATAGAAAAACCTTACATTCTGATGAGCTTCTCAATTGAATACTATCCATCTTCTGGCCGGCTAAGTACAATCCAAGTCCAGCTTTTTATGGATCGAAATAAGTAACACATACCAATAATATATGTCAAAAGGATAAATCATAAACCTCAATCCCTATAGATAATTTTTTCTTTCAAACTACATTTCTAAATTTAATAAAAAAGAATTAAGAAAACCGGAGAGCCACAATATTAGAAAGATAAATTAGTGAATAGGTTTGCTACGGAAAAAATCTTAACACATTTAAAAAATATAAATCAATGAGAACAGAACATTTCATACAAAACAAATACTAATTTCTATGTATTTGATGATTTTAAAAAGTAATTTAACTAGATAACTTAATTCCAGAAGTATTATCAATTTTTTAAGTTCAGTGACCTTGTTATACATATTGTTCAATTATTTGAGACGGACAGCTAATTAATGTACTTAAATTGAAAATGTAATAATCTACTTCTCCATAATTATGTTTAAAAATTGTTAAATGAATTAACGCAACAACATAAGCGCAATACAACTGTATACATTTAATACGAAACCCAAACTTGGGTGTGTCAATTTTATATTATGTATACAGATTATAATTTATTGATTTTAAATACGTCTAAAATGCTACTGTGTTCGTTCACACTTGTCTTTTTGTTTCTATGAACTAGATTAAAGGGCAAAAGTAGGTATTACACCGAGCTAAATAAATACAAAATTGTTTAAATAAAGACTATGTTCCTATTACTTTTCCACGTAACATAGACAGTACCAACTAAATAATGAAGATTAATAAAATATAAGCAACGTTTAATTTCTGTATAGCATTTCATATAAAATGCAAAAAAGATGAACAGTGAGTTGTGTTGTCTCCAGTAGGATACTACACAAATGAATATCTGTAAAGATATCATTTCAAAATGTTGTTAAAAAGCTTAATTATAGTGTCTAATTTTTTATGCAAAAATGGATTAAAAAACGGATAGTTTCCACATAATGCTGAAATCATTAAAATTTCATAGACATTTGAAACCAATTAATTTCTCTTTGAAAATAAACTAACATTTTTAGAATTGTTTTCCAATCGATTCTTTAAGTGTCTGTTTCAAAAACATTTTCCTAATGTGAAAATGCCATTTGATTCCTTATAAAATTGGTCATGTTTTTGGTGGTCACTCTTTTCACAAAATACGTTGTTTATGAACAAGTTTTGAAACAGATTCTATTACACTACTAAGTAAAAGATAAAGCACTAACTAGTCATATCCTGCATTTCTAGCTGCTCAGCAAATTTAAATAGCGAATTCCACATGTCGTTGGAGTCTTCAAAATCTTCAAAATGTAAAACTACCCAGCGCGTGACCACCCAGGCAATCCGCTGACACAACCCAGGTTTAACTAACCATTCTGAGTGACGTCGGCTAGAAGACGAAGCATTAGGAGCTAAAGAATCTCCATATGGAGTCGGCGAGCTGGAAGCCGTGGTCAAACGATGCACACTTTGTTGAAATAAGTCAGTGAGCCGATGGATAACCACCAGTGGACCGCCAGTTAGAAATACGCGATGAGTAAGCAAAACATCGTCGATGAACGTCGGATCGACTGGATTTACGGTATCAACAAGATGTTCAATCAACTTTTCTGGCGTAGCCTAAATAATGAAAAATATTTATATTGTGTAGATTATAATAAGACAAATAAAGCATGTCTGATATTGCATCTAATTGTGCAGAACAACTACATATATCATATAGGACAACGTCTGTGATTAGTAGAACTTTTTTATGATGTCACAATCCAAAATCTAGTCAAATGTCATTATATGTCATAGAATTACTATATCACAATTCAATAAAGAATCCCACATTTATATTCATTCACTGTAATATATTTATGGACCTAGTTATTGAGGAATTCACACAAACTATGACCACCAATATAACGGTAATACATTAATGGAATGTAACATGTTTTAGGTATTAGTAATGACATAAATATTGATGTTAGATAGTTAAGCAGCTATTTTGAATTATACACTAGGATTGTTTTTTTAAATATTACTATCCAAACATGTAAAAACTGGAACTGGAGAAGTTTTTCACGATAATTTTGTTCAAAAGAAAAAAATTAGCCTTATTAGAATATGTTTAAAATTAAACAATAATTGTTTCATCTAGTTGTTATATGTAGGTAGGCAGTATCCAAAAGTCATTGTGACAGTCAATGATTATTGGATTATCAAAAATTTGAATAAAATGTAAACAAGAATTTGAATAAACGTTACCAGTTGTAAAGTTCATTGATTGGGGGTCTGGTAAACATATATTTTTGAAATATTGTTGTAGCAGAAACACTTCAATAGAAAACTTTCAGATGCTACTCTTTTTAAATAAATTTAACTGGTGGATATTTATAACATTTTGCACGAGTATATTCCATTGAAAAGTAACTACAAAGTATAAATTGTTAGATCTTACAATAACAACATATCAGGATTTTATCTATAATATATATTTTCTTATAACCGTACAAATAATAATAAACATTTTACTTAGAAAAAGAAAGAAATGATAATCAACCAAGAAAATACGTGGTTCCAAAGATAAGATATCGGTAAATTATTAACCTTCAAATGTTGTAGGTACTAATTAAGTCCCATGCTTATCTTTTTTAAAGCCCCACTAATTTAGACATTTTAGTGACAAAACATCCCAATATGGCTAACAAAATTCAGAGATTTTCGGAAGCAGTTTTATGTATCATTGGGGACAATCAACCTAATTAGTCTGACTTATTTTTAAAAATGATAAAATATCACATTTGATAATGAAATGCAAGACAAGCTCCCGCTACTCTTAATATAGCGAATAAAATGGTGTGCATATATATTGTGATTGATCGTTTTGTGACAAATACTAATGTTTGAAAACTTTCAAATGAAAAATCAATACAAAATGCAGTATCAACTCTTTTTTAGAAAATATGTGCACCGCAACACTAATATTCAACTAATATATAATTTTCTATTAGTTCGTGAGCGATCTTCATTATGTCTGTATGTATAAACATCGCTCTGGAACTAATAGAAAGTTAGATAGTGTATGGATTCAGTTGAAAAAGGTGAACAATTTTTAATAATAGAATAAATTAATTCCAAAATTATAGATAATGGCCATTGCCAATATTCCTCGAAAATAAAAAAGTCTAATTTTATTACTACTAATCGGTATAAATAAGTTAACTTTTAACACTAACATGTTACCAATAGCAGCACCTCAAGATTATTTTAAAAACAATATTTCTAACTAATGTATAATTTGCTACTATGTAGCTTACAGAATGCCCCCCCCCCTCCAAACAAACAAGGTTCTGTATGATTTAGCAAAACAATCTTACACCAAAGTATATACAAAAAGGTTTTAATGTAAATGAGATTCAAATATATTTTTTTTAAATAATTTAATTATTATGATTTTCACCCTTCATAGTATAAATTGTAATATTTTAATAATATCAATTTTCAATTTATGTTTCTAAAAAGATTGTTACACACCATGGAAAATAGTATATACTTAAATTTATCTTATCCTAAAATACAGAGCAAATTACATCAGTTAGGAGGTTAACCCATAAAACAATATTCTTTAAGTAAAGGTTTTTGACAATATTTTCATTTATTTTGAAGTAAGCACTGTTAAAATATCACTTCACCGAAATCACTTCAGAGGGGAAACCTTGTTTATAAGTTTTATTGTACTTTTATGATCAATTTACTAACAATCTGCGAGTAAAGTAACACTTATTTGAAAGAATGTTTTTAATTGTCTTGATAAAAGTAAAATGTAATAATTTAGAATTTTCACTAAAAGAGAAGAGACTACAATACAATAATCACAAAGCCTGTGAAGCATATTAAGTTCTCAAAGAATTGATTAAAAGAACTAAATCCATAACATATTATAACTGATAATTTGTAGATTTATAGATGTACTCATAATTCTTATAATATCAATATAATTTTACATGTCTTCTGTGCCTATCACAAAGGCATCTCAAACGACGAATAGATCTCTTGTAAAAGAAAAATACTACTACATTCAACAAATAAACTTAATTTAAACAAGAAATCAAAGACTACCTAGCACTTGCTAATCCGACGATGGCATGCTCCCCCCCCCCACATTTAAATCTTCTATGTACAACAGAACAAACTGAAAGTTTCGAACACGCCTAAACGGTAAAGCGAAACTAATTTTGTTTACGTGTCACAAGAAGCTTTTGAAATACGTTCTTTGCTTTTTCGATTTCATTATCAAATAAAAAAGGCATCAATTAATTGAAAATATAAGAAAATGAACACCACATAAACTATCATACTGTGCTTCAATTAGAATTGTTAATTAAAAAAAGTAGTGGGCGTTGAATAGAAAAAATTAATTTTCCACCTTCTATTATTAATAAAATAAATAATCATTCTCAGGTTAACAATTAAACAGTTAAGAATCAACAATACCTAGTTCGGGAAACAGGGCTTTTGCAAAAGATGATAAAATATATTAAAGTTACTAGTTAAACTAAATCTAGACTTATGAAAATCCAATCACTATAATAGTAAACCTAAAACTTAAAACCAGATTTGGTCCAAAAAGAAATGATAAAATCATAGATCGATATCAAAAAATTTCCACAATTTTTATATTAAGATAAACCTCGTTTGAATGACCCAAATATCGAACACCTAATACGTATAGGTTCATTTTCACAATTTTTCTTTACATAAGACTAAATTAATCTTCAATATTTTTAATAGTAAAGAATATAGTGAGTAGATTTATTAAACAGATCATAAATAGAGGAATTTTATAAAATTATAGGTATCATAATACAATTTCTCATAATATGCAAGATAATAATAAAATTATCGCGTTATACAAAGGCATAAAAACAATAGATGTCACTAGAAAGTTGACCTTTTTATTGAAAGCGGTTAACTTCATGTCTATTTATTCGCTTTTACTGCATAAATACTATCAAACCCTATCATAAATCACTAAAAATCACACGGTAGGCTAAACATTGCACTATTGAAGTCACAATGAATCTAACAACGTATTTAGAATCTTTAAAATTTCAGTCTTTGATAAAACTTCATAAAATACGTAGTCTTAATTTCTGAGAACAAGACTAAAAGAAAAGTAAAGTTCCAAAAAAACGTGAACTCTAGAAACTATTAAAAAACGTAAGATATTTCTCGGTAGAATAAAAACGGAAATTATTCTACAATTTAACTGAAATTTGTAGACTTCTCTACTTTAATTGAAAAATATATCACATTATTTACTGGCATAATGACTTTTCACTCACAATTCAATCTAAGCTACCTACTTAATTTCTACTTCTTTACCTTAATGATAATATTACCACCACGGTTTCCATTATCCAAGTTAACCATTTCTCGAACAACAATTGGCTGGCCATTGCCATCGGTCTCCACAATGCGACCGCTGGCGTCGGTAGTTGAAGCCGCAGCGGCTGGCGATGGTGGACTAGAAGTGGTCACAGTATCGGTGGTAAAGGCCTCCTGATGAAGAACCATTCGACAATAGTCTGATTGGGGCACGCAAAACAGATGGCAGTTGGGTGTCAAAGTTACCATATTACCTTCGTGAACCTAACGACATCAAAATAAGGCAATGTACAAATTATAAACACTACAAAATGCTCGTTTTAGGAATTACACTTATTTTATTGAATATTGTTCTTGATAATTTAATCTATACAATGAAAATCATAATATTTTATTAATATCAATATTTTATTATAAATAATAAAGCTAAAACTAGCTCTGCTATTTCATAACTAAAATAGATAAAGTTAACACTATGATCAATCTGGTTAAGTCATAATATTTGGTTTTGTTTTAAATGACCATTCTATACAAAGCAGACAATGCATGACAATAAATTTCTGAGTCATCAGAAACAGTGAAATTGAAATATTTGAGTAGTAGCAGTTGGACGTTTAGTATAGCTACAAGAGTAGACTATCACAACCTATCTGATGTAGCTATTCAGAACGAGCCAAAACAAATGCAAAGTCAAAATAACTAAATTTAGTAATATCGTTTTGAAAAACGTGGAGGGAGAGATAATTCCTTTCTGTTAAACAATTAGATATACTTTTATCATGGCCATAGATCGAATCGATTAAAAACCCTTTCATGTTTAGCTTAATAAACAAAAATAATTTGTCGGAAATAAGCAATTGCAAATAGCCAAGATCGACAATAATTAGACTGCTATCATAAAAAGAAAACTAATTAATTTGGATTGGAAACAAATCAAGAAGAATCTATAAAGCTATGACGTCAATTTACAACAATAAAAATCTCTTTTAAAGCGAAGTTAACGAGCAATATTTAAAATATATTTAGCAACATTTTCTCTAACTTAATTCCACGTTCTGAAACTAATCTCATCATCTTCTATCTACATTCAAACACGAATGTGATACAAATTCAAAATTGTGAAAAACTAATTCTCTTTCAATTTACTTTCCAGACTGATAATCTGTATGTAGGCATGTAATTGGTAAACATTATTTTATTCTGCAGCATTTGTTTTAAGAGATCATGCAGTCTTTTTTAAATGAATCACAGTGCATTGTGCATTAAAAGCAAAAAGTCAAATAATAAGTATGTAATCAGTATACACATTTATTTTTAATTGGAATCTAATATATCAATAAATTAGTTGTTTTGTAAAACAATAATATTCATATTTCCGCATATTAATTTAAATTGTTATTGTTGTATTTAAGTTCACAAAAAGGCTACGCCAAACCAATGAACATTTTAGAATGTCTTTGTACTTTTGAAAGATCAGTAGATTTGAAAAACATCACAAATCGTTACTTGTTACCTGTGGCGAAGCATATCTGCTAACTTTCAGACCAAAAGCATCTCCAGCTTCAAAGATGACTTCCGGTTGGTTTTCATCATCTTGAGTAAGTTTCAACCGACCACTCAGCACAAAGGTCCATTCGGTGACCGGCCTGCCATCATCAAGCACCGCTGTGCCAACTGAGGGAACCACGGCTAGTCTACCACAGGAAGCCATTGTATGAAGAGAGGCAGGTGAGAAACTAGACAAGCTCTAAAATGTAGACATTAAAATTTTACATAATATCTATTACTTATATTAACGCTATAAATAATAAAAATATCTATTAAATTGAAAAACTTATTATACATACATATTAGAATGTGCTTCAAATTTAAATACTTTCAAATCCTACTCAAAATTCACATCTTCTCGAAAGCTTTTTATATCTTTAATTCATTTGAGAATTACACTAAATGTTTAGTGAAACTATACAAATGATTGTTTCTTTAACCAAAGTTGTAGTACATAACTGTGTTGCTTGATATCCACCCAAATAGTCCTAATAATCCCGTCGTGGATATAAAAAACCGTCGTATATCAATTAATACATAAAGATTTAAAAAAATCAATTATCTATCATTTCTGTTCTTAAACTACCAGTATTTTAGAATTAAGAAGTAAACTCAATCTTGCATTGCTCTAGCCAAAAATAATGAAAATTGAGATACGACGGTGTTATGTATCCACGACGATCCATACATGTTCTGAAGCTGTGGCCATCCAAATAAATCTAATGTAAACTGATTTTGGTACCACTGGCTAGTAAATTTGATGGTCTAATAGGTGTATGAAATTTATTTAAGATTGCGTCTTCGTTAAAAAATTAAATAAAATCGATTTTTGTGAACCGATTAAATTTTTTAGAGAGTTTCCTCCTGCATCAATTTTCATGATTCTTCAATCTTTTATTAGATGCACCATAGTTAAATTTGAATTCCGTACAACAATTTGAGTTTTTTTAATGGGAGGGGGGTGGAGTGTTCAATTTTGAAAAATTTCAATCGGTTTTGTTGACCCTATGAAGGGTTTCCCATAGTTTGAACGTTATTTTATTTTTCTGTGTTACCGATATTGAGTTAAACCAGCCTGGATGGAGGAAGAAAAGTTGGAACAGGAACAAAATACCATTCATTGACTATTGATGGTCCAAAAACGGTCAATAAATAGTTAAGATTTTTGTCTAAATGTTTTGTTTTACGCAGTTAAATATGATGTACATACTTTATGTTTTAAAAATCAATTATTTATTAATAAATGTTTATAAACGCATACCAGTATCAACCACATTCTATTTATAGGTTTTAATTATTTTCTACAGACTGAGAACCACATGTGTGTTATTTATTAATATTCAGGATAAAATGGAAAGATGAAAACAATATGCTGGTGTGTATGTTAATCATATTGTTTCATTTTTAATATTACATTTATCATCTAAAAAATGTATTCATAACACACTACATTAAGGTTATGACGGCAAATTTAACATTTCAGATTTCGCCACTAGACAACACTTGGTTGTGTAGTTAGATATTTGGCTATAAGCTTTAATGTTTTAAAATCTGTTCTCTATCCAGCAGTCGGATTTACTTACTGAATATAAATCTTTCTTTAGCTTTTGATGTTTACTTTTTGTATTATAAACATGACAAAAACTATTCAAATACCTTAACAATAAAGTGTAGTTAAATCATTTTATTGTCATTACCACATAGCATCCTATACTCGAAAGCTAATAACACATTTTAAACATTTAAATCCATTCTGAAATTAGGATATTGAAACTAAAAAATGTTAATTGTAGTCATTCGGCATCATTATATAATTATATTTTCCAATCTTTAGCACAGATATTTATAAGCTATCCCACCATTAGGAAAATGATCGATGCCTTAGCTAAAACAAAACCGAGAATTTAGTATCTAAAAAGTGTGTGGATTGGTTTAACAAAGCAAATTCGGATCGATTGCAAAATTGAAAAAGTAATAGAAAGTAAGGATTTGATAATAATTATGTACTAAAAAGTGCTATAGAAAAGGTGAAGGGAGCTAATGAAAAAGTTAAAGGAGTTTAAAACTAGTGTCAATCTCACTATATATCAACGTATTAAACCATGAAATACATATGCAGACCTGGTGGTGTTCATTCAATCCGGAGGCCGAATATATGTGACCAGTATAACTGCTTCCCAGCAAACACCGCGTATC
>JAUYWI010072899.1:0-14144 GCA_034780595.1 Parotoplana pacifica | reverse complement strand
AATGAGTGGAAGGCAGCAATCCAGGCCTCCCGAGTTGGTGTGGGATAGACACACTCTCGCATTGATTGATTGATAACATCAGCAGCAGGCAATATTGTGAATTATAGGCCAATTGGATGAATGATTGAAATGCGATTTTTTAAGAGATTGGAATTAACCATAGCAATGATATATTTTTTGTTGCCCTGATGTATTTACGCTTCCTGCTATGCAATACCAGATGGCCAGTTTTGAGAGCCCCAACTATTTGTCTACATAGTCAAACCTTGGGAATGCTTCACTTAGACTAGAGTGTCTGGTCTACACTGTTTAAAACTGTAATTTTGTTGTAATCAAATAAAAAGAAAAACTGTTTACTGAATTTATTACATATACAGAGAGAAGATAAAGACGATATAGCAGAAGTGAGTAGATTGATTTTTAAAATTCAATCTTATTTTGGCTTTTTTATCTTTATCGCTGCATGCTGTGTATATCAACGGCATGCTATATTTATTTGTATCTATTTATTTAACAATCAAAATGAGCGAAACAGCATATTTTTTAACTACATACCTATCTATGCAATGCAAATAATTGCAAATGGCAATTACATTACATAAAATGCACAAATATTCAATTGTACGCAATGTACCTACATAAAATAGTACATAGTGCATAATACAATATAATGTACACATTTAGATGTTCTCTATACTAATAGTTCATAACAAGTAATAGTTTTTTGTTCTATTGATCCATTTCTAAGTTTTTAAAACTTTAAAATGTTAAAAATACTAGTTGTGTTTTTGGGCTGATATAAATATTGTTTATTATATCAGCTCAAAGTCCTCAGCGATGGTCATGTCTTCTTAAGAATAATGAATTTTTCATAAATTTATTGTTTTGTGGTTGTAAGAATTTAACATAAAGTGGATATAGAGGTTATTAAAGTACAGCTAAGTTTATCAATTTTATTTTGCGTTTTTGTTACAGAACTTTGGATGGACTCTATTGTAGTTTCTCTCTTTAAGTTTCACTCTATCTTATGCTTCTGCTTGGGTGTAAAACAAGATAGGTACACTTGATAGCATAGTCACATTATTTTCTCAAGTGTTTAGTCGCAGCATGTTGAAGTCATTGAATATTGACTATTTTTATTTGTAAACCATACAAAGACTGTATACGTCATCACTTTTTCGGCATTTACAGCCTTTCTTTGTTATCCAATCTTTGCAAACACATTTTACATATCCTTGACCAGAACCCATTACTTGCCTGTCGTTACCGTCCTCCTGTCATCGTGGTTATCGAGTGGTTAGCCCGCTGGCCTACGAATCGGGACCAGCTGTGGCACACTTTCAAGTTACTTGGTGGACAGGGTTCTGAAAGTACCAATAGGCAACCTACCTCCGACCCACCTGATAAATGGTCAAGGTGTCCGCATGGGAGCCGGTCTTAGCCCAAGGACCGTGAAGAGGTGGTTGTTGTTGTTTTGCCCCTCAGTTATTGAGCAGGTTCGTTGGCCGGAATCCGGCCAATCGCCTCAATGAAAGCAGCCATCTCAGCGGGTGTGATGCACTCGTAGTGGTTCAGAATAGGCGTGCCCCGTATCTTCATGCGCTGAAGCGAGTGAGCAGGGCAGTTTAGGAGGAGATGATCCCGGTCTTCTTCATCAAAATGGCAGCTGTCGCAGATGGCGTCGGATTCAAGCCCGATTTTGTGCTTGTACTTCTTCAGCAGGATGCTGTGACCGGTCATAAGGGCCGCAAGAGTAGTCCGGAGGGTTCTGGGCATTTTGGCTTCCCAAGCTTTGCCTATTTTCCACTTGTTGTGGGCGTATTGGAAATTCCAGTTTTTCTTAAGAATTCTGGTGATGGTGGTTTTGGTTGTCTCGAGATCGATCAGGACATCGCATGATTGAGCTTTGAGGTTTCTTCTGCAAGGGTGTCGGCTTTTTCATTGCCTTCCAGGCCAATGTGGCTCGTTATCCATTGAACCGTGAAGAGGTTGTCCATTTATGGCGGTTAATGTATTGCGCCCCCCATGGTGACCGCTTGGGTGCTGGCTGTACTGTGTGGCTAGTGGACGAAGGGATCACAACCAAAGGGCTTGAAATGAGTTGTGATCGGACGTTCTCTCAAGTAGCGTCACGTAGTCTATGCACACGCCAGTAATTGAAGAATAAGAGGGCCGAGAAGCTGTTCTTTATAATTTGTCGTTCATTTCGTACTGAATTTGTTGATCGATCGCACAGCAATTATACAGCCAGAAATTTATTAATGTGGCACTGAGTTTAGTTTATGGCTGCTAGGCAGACAGAGTATACACTGCCTGATGGTTTATTTGAGGCAGTGTCTTATTCGAAATATATTATTTATATAACAAATTTTGCCTGTTTGACTTTTGATTTTGCACTAAAGAAACTGGATGACAAAATTAGTTAGATTAAATTGATAAAGAGAAAAACACATCAAACTATTTTTGCTACTTAATTAATCATGGAAGTTTTAGAGCGTTAAAACAATGTGTTAATTAACTAATTTTGTCTTATTTAACCATTCTGTAAATTATGTTCGCATCGGTTTTTTCGAGACAAATTGAAACTAATGCTATGAGGAAATCGAATTTCAATCTTGTAGGGTAAATTAAAATTTCAACACGATGAATGTTTTCTACTAATGTTTGAATCCGTGCGTCGGTCAATTGTTTTTTAGACCAATGTAGTTCAGATAAACTTTGGTTACATCTCTATCTGATAAGCAAAAAAGGGGTCAAATTTGTCATGCGTGGTCTAGGAGATTTTTGTTGAAATTTGTCATTGTCTTTGATTCAGGTACAGTTGCTGGTGTCCGCTAGTGATGTGGAGAACTATAAGCAAATCAAAATAGACTTGGACAAAATGCGTTTACTGGTTGAAAAATCTGAGCTCTGGGTGTACAAGAGTCGGCCCGGGATTGGGGATACCAGAAGTGACACTGATACTGATCATCAGGTACTTACTTACCTAGCTTGGATATATAATAAAGAATTTTTCCATGTTTAGCATTAGCATTTGCACTATTTTCCTTCAATCATTGCAGAATGAAAATGAAGGGAAGCAGAAAAAGACTCAAAAGAAAACAGCACAGGTACAGTCAGTTTAAAATTATGTAACACGTGCAATATTGAAATGTTGCTTTCTATCTTCAGATGACAATGTTTGTAATATGATTAGTTGTTGTTTTACGTATGACATTAGATTTGTTTGTCTATTTTGCTGTGTAATAAAATCTGTATGCTCTGTTTATTTCAAGTCGTTTGAACAATTTTTTCTTTAATATCGTCCGAAGTAAATATTTACTTGTTCACACTGGTTAAAAGTAATAGGGCATCTCTGTTGTGGATTCGTTCATAGCTAATGTTTACAGCGAGGTAAATAATCTTTATTTTTTTAGGTCTACAGCACTGATGGAGAATCGCCCATTGACATGAATCTTGGGCCTGAAATACCGACGGATTCTCTGAATAATTACAAAACGATTAAACAGGTACTTCAATAATTATTTCATAATAATAAAATTGACCCCTTTGATATACTTATTTTATGAAATACTCTCTTCTTATATGTTTTTGATGCAACTATTTTTTTGTTTTCAGATTCTTCAGCATATGACGAAACTGTGCATGAATCATACTCCTACGGGTGAACTCAAAGCAGCCAAACATGAACAGCGGTTACTAAAAAATATGAGCGCTCATACAGTTGTTTTAGAATTGCTTCAAATTCCTTATGAAAAGGTGCTGCATTGAAAAGTATCGAATCTCTAGCTTTAAAAAAAAGATTAGTCTGGCACCATTGAGACGATTTCACATGAGCCATCTTTAGATTTACTATAAATTCACTGAAATGAATAGTTTTATGCTTTTAGACAACTGAAAAAGATATATGCCATGCTAAACTATATTAAATTAGAATACATATTAATTTTTGTATTTCTTAATATCCAAAGTTCTGTTAATTCTTTGTATATAAAAAAGAAAACATTGTGGGACTATGCATTTGGATAATTGGGTGTGGATAAAGTTCAACTAAACTAACTGAAATATCGTAGAAATGGATACCAATTTCATTCGTTTTTTTTTCAATTTCAGAAAGACGACATTCGCATGCACGAGTTGCTGTACCTAGCGCACCAGTTTCTGCAAATGTTTTGTTTTAATAACCCGGCCAATCAGACGCTTTTGCACAAATCACTCGACTTATTTTTATCGCCAGGGGTAAGTACACCTAAAATTCATAATATTCTAACGGAAGATACTAAAATATTGTCTTGGTTTTCTATTTTTAACCCTCTAATGGTTGGCAAATATCGCTTTTTTGCTATTTGGGGTCCAACGGAACCCAGGTCGGTAGAAGTCAATATTTTATACTAGTAAACATCTTTTATGCATTTTTTAGGATTACAATGTAATTAACATCGTAATTGAATACATTTACTTTCATGCAACAGTACTTTATTTCTTTTTAATTTTGTGTGTTTGCTGCAGTAAAGATTTTATTCAACATATCATATAATAAATAATTCTCAAATTTGTATTAAAAATGACTCATATTTTTAATTTTGTCATTAATTTTCAGCACATGAAGCGATCTGTTTAGCTATACGGTTTATTCACCAAAAAAAGTTACATATTTTTCCATTTTACAATTATATCCTGAAAAAGTATTCATATTTGTTATTTTTGGCTTATTTAATAATGATTAATGATAGGAAACGACTAATTTACACAAATATTTTATTTAATTATAACATAGAAACATTCATATTCAAGGACAAATTATGCAAAATGACAGTCATTTCATGATGACAAGTAATTGATTTAGGCACAAGAATCACAAATCATCTTTGAAGATCTGTGCAAATGAATTTATTGCACTTATCACGACAATACGTGTTTTTCTGTCACTCACAGCTGGACAAAAGTAACTGAGACCCTCTACAGATGGTTGATCAGGCAGATATTGTAGATTTTCTTGTGACTTCACTTTTCGTACCAGGCCCAAATCAATCAAATACAAACGTCCTTTGTGTGGGACTTTTGTTTATTTTTCTCTGGAAAGACTTTTTAATGTAAAATAAAGGCATTGAGGTATGAAATGTCGACAATGTTGCAGATGAGAGCTACGTGCCACCTTCTGGACTTGTACTTTGTGGTAGATGCAACCTTCTTGATCCGTGATATGTGTCACCTTTGGTCTTTTTCTTTCCTGTCAGAGATTGAAGGTAAGAAATGCTGGTTTGACAGAATGAGGACAATCTTATCCTTAGCTTTATAGGAAAGTAGCTGAAATTGGTTTTCAATACACACTAACTCCAATGAAAAAGGTCTCTGTCTTTATGTAACCTGAATCACTGGCACATCTGTTTTATTTGATCGAAGTTAGCCATTTTTCTAAAATTGTTTCTTCTTTATTTATTTATATATTTCTCCAGCATCGATAACGGTACCTAAACTTTAATCGATTTGGATGAAATTCGACACATATTAAGTGTATTAAGGGACTATAAAGATCCGTTTTAATTTTGTTAATACACCTTAGCAACCGCCTAGAAACCAGTAATAGTATATAATAAATTTTACCGATTTAACTAAAACAATAAGATTAGATGCTGTTTGCAACAAAAATTATGCTAATACGATGTACCTATGGTTCCTGAGATATGTCATTTTAAAGTTATAAAATGGCAGCTTATGTTGATTTACTAGAGCAAGATAGTTTTATAGAGGAAATGCAAATGGCTTTCTAATGGTCTAAAAATAAGCTAGCTCTGCCAAAACAAATTCCAAAAATTCATGAAATAAATTAAATAAAATATGATTAGCTGTTATGGTTTTTGGGTTGGTATGGCTCTAACTAGATATTATTAAGTGAATAGGTATTTCAGTATACTCGTAGCAATTAGTTTTTTAAAATTTTATTTAGAGCTAACAAAATCAAGGTATATGAATCTAAGCATATTAACAATAAATAAAACGATCTTTCATTCTTAATCTATGTCTATTTTCGACTTTGTTAGCTCTAAAATCTTAAAACATAATTTAATTCCTATACCTATTTACTTAATAACATCTAGTTAGAGTCATACCAACCTAAAAAATAGCTAAACTTATTTTTTAATTTCATTTATTCCAAGAAGTTTTGGAATTTGTTTTGGCAGAGCTAACTATCGTTTGGGTCATTTTGGCCAATCTTTCAAGTATATAGAATTGGCAATATTTGGGATATTACCAATATAATCACATCTGACTAATGAATAATTGCATTGGTTTTACACTGAAATTGTCATTAGATATTATAACCGTTTTATACACGAAAAATGTGTATTTTGGATAAACTAAATAGTTGGTCTTTTGTGGAATGGATCCCAAAAATAGTTTACGTACAATATCATAGCACGCTGAAATAATTTTTTGTGTAAATATCTAAATAAATAAAAGTCACGAGAGGAAAATTACTTCAGTTGTTTTATCACTATTTGGTGAGGGTCCAATAGACCCCAAAAATCATTAGAGGTTTGAAAAAATATTCATTTATAAAATATACAAATAACATGCAAATAATGATAATATACATACTTTTTATTTTATCTAAGTATATAATAATATAAAATTCCATGTTTGTTAAGTGTTTGGTTATGAAACTATTAAATTTATTTACTCCTAAGCAATGTACTTCTTGTGAAACATTTTCCAGGCACTCGCTTGCAGTTATCAACATTTTTATGGCGTGAGTAGCATAAGATCAATTAATTGTAGCATTTAACAAGGTACTTCAAGTAGTGCACTGGCGTCGACGTTTTAGAGTTAATACTATCCTCATAGATATTGAAATTGAATAAAGTAAACGGTTTCCCAGGATGGCAGAATAAAATTAAAAGAGACAAAGCTCAATTGTTATGAACTGAAATTGTTTAAACAATCCTCTAAAAGCAACTTCCATTTATTTTAAAATAGCTAATGATTCCTGAATGAATTACCATTAACATCGTAAAAATATTCTTGCAGATAATAATTATGACTTTTTGAATTTGTTAATATTTTAAAAAAATATTAACTCCGGAGAAATAGAAATAAATTATGTACATTGGAAGGTTCATTTTTTCAAAATACGGGTTTCTAAACCGAAACGTCTGAAAGAGCTGCTTACTATTCCGCAATTTGACCTCGAATTCCGCAATTTTGCATTTAGAGGGTCTAATTTCTTAATTTTTATTTAATTTAAAAAAAGTGTATAATTTTGTCAATAATTAAATAATTTCAAAAATCGTGAATCAACGTCTAGTTAACTAGGATTTCCTGACAAATTTGTTTCTCGGAAAATAAACAAATAAATAACTCGGAATGCAAGAAATTGAATCTAAAAATTCCTGGGTAGGACCCCTAATTTAGTTTGTTTGTAAATATCATGACAATCACTTTGGACGGACCCCAGTTTTTATATATACATCACTTCTATTTATTAAATTTTAAATAAAATCAATGTCTATAGAACATAAATTAATATTTTCCTGACAAGATCTTTCTTGAAAAATACATAAATAAATTTCTTAGAATGAAAAAATTGACTCTAAAATTCCAAAACAATTTTTGTTTATGTTTGTAAATATCATGTACATCACTTTCTCATTCATTTTCATATTAAATCGAAGTCTAGGCATCATAAATTAATATTTTCCTGACAATATCGTTCTTGAAAAATACACAAATAAATAACTTAGAATGCAAGAAATTGAATTTAAAATTATAATAAAATTTCCTGGAGACGACCCGATACCCCTTGGTCCTAACACCCAAATCCCCATGTTTTCCGGATTGCTTTCATTGGTTTAAAATCATTCCTCATCAGAAATTCACATTATTACACGAAACATGGTTACAGCATATTACAGGACAACTCTATCGGCACCTTTGATTGAGTCAAATCATCGATTATTCCGATCTTTTTAAAATATTACGCAATTTTAGTTCTGATAATTCGTAATTTTTATTCGGAGGGTTTGTCACGATAATCTTGAAAATTTTGTTGTAGTGCCCCTATTTATATGTAATTTAAAATACTTGGATAAATAAAAAAAGTTTCTATCGATTAGGTCATTAACAAATAAATGTGCTAATTCTATTATATTATGGATCATAAAAATTTGTGCTAAAAAATATTGTTTACTAAAAACAATTGTTGTCTTTATATGCTTATATGCAGGGATGAGTTTTTTCCGCGGATTCGCGGAATTTCGCGATTTTTGAAATTTTGACAAAAAATTAAAATTTTGTTAAAAAGTTATAGTGGGTAAGGATAGCCATGGTTTGGGCCCCTCCCATTTTTTTATTGGCCAAACTAATCCCTGTAGCTATTTAGTCCTATATGAATCTCAATGAAAATTTACTTTGATTTGACTAATTGATTCAAACACATTTTTATTTATTATTTAATGAGATTTGTTAAGGTGTATACCCAAGTAGTTGGTTGTTATTGATATTGGTTTGATATTTCACATAGAATTTCACTGGTATATGTATGTATATCTATTTAAACTTTCCTAAAAATGGTCGGTAATTCGAGTACGACACTGTTAACTGAAATTTTTTTTAAAAGTATTGATAAGGTTCCATATCATCAGATGCCTAATCTGGATAGTGTCACAGATGAGTTGGTATTTTTAAAAAGTCTGAAATTGAGAAAAATGTAGGAAATGTTGTAACTCTTAAATTACAGAGTGTCTCCGAAGTTGCACACCATTCTGATTTTCAAATATGCATTTATTAATTTCATGATCGTAAAATGCTTAAATTGAATACCCTCTGCAATAAAACATGCATTAGTTTACTTCGTCAAACTATTTAACACACTTATCAGGGCTTCTGGGGTGATCTTCTGGCACTCAGTTGCTATTGCATCCTTTAAATTATTCAAAGTGCGTGGACGATTCTGGTGCACAACAGATTTAAGATATCCCTAAAGGAAATAGTCAAGGGGAATAATATCTGGTGATCCGAGTAGCTGCTCCTCGGGACCTTTTTGTTCAAGCCTTCTGGGTCACCCTGTAAATAATTCCAGAAGTTTCTAAGTCATCTTAAAATTCCACGATTTAATTCTGTAATAGTCGATTATAAAATTATCTCTACAAGTTTAATTACTGCAAAGAACCTCTTTTATACTTACTTCCTTGACAAGAGTTTGTGAGATATATTTCTGTTAAAATCAGTGAGAAATCATTTTTTCAAAATGAAGTGTTGACATTTTAGTATTATTTTCAAAATCAAATTTTCACTAATAAAGTGTCAGTGTTAGTAGTACAAACTTGGTGTATTATTGTTTGGTTGGTATCCATTTCTGGAGGTTTTTGAAGATTCACATGTCTTTGTTTTTTTTTACTATTCTAACTTTACGCTGTCTATAAATTTATCTATCGGCCTTGTTTATCACACTGCAGCTTTTAGAAGCCCAAACAATGAGTGCAATTTTCCAAGACAATGCTTCTTTGTGCCAGGATCTCAATGAGAAAGTAGTGCAATATTTTGTTCACTGTATCGAGACTCACGGGCGTCATGTCAATTACATTAACTTTCTGCAAACCATCGTCAAAGCTGAGAATCAATACATACGCAGATGTCAAGATATGGTCATGTCTGAGGTCAGTATATTACATTCAAACTAATGTTTCTGCTTTTGTTGTAATACAAACTCAGCTATGTTAAATTTGGCTTCATAGCTGTTAATTAGTAGTCCAAAAACGTTTCAGTATTTCCGGCAAAAAATAATAGTGTTTGGATCGGTTTCTTCAAAAGGTTTCAAACTTTGTTGGAAACAATGATTATAATAACAATCATCATTTTTACTGTCGGCATACTTATACAAGATCGAAATACAAGTAGAAATTAACAGATTCTTTCTAAATAAATATTTTTTAGTTTTGACTATTTATAATTATCAAAACACATAATCTACTCAAATGGCAATTAGCTGTGAGCTCCAAAGCCAAGCCTTGACCAATGGGCATTATAGGATAGTTGGAATGGGCCATTTTGACTCCTTTTTGTTAAAATGGCAATTAGTTTCTTGGTCTGAAACTGATAGCTTTTGCACAGCTTCTAATGGTCACTATGGGTTCCAAATTTTATTGAAATAGTTCAAGTAGTTTAGAACATAAACGGATTTTTTATCACCGATATGTAGTTTAAAGTGTTACCGATTTAATGAAATTTGGCGCTATTTGGGGTAAGGAATTAAAAATGCTGTCAGATTTTATATGCGGTTGTTAAGGACTCCAATATTGTATAGCAGCAAGCAATTTCTACTAACTTTTCCCACATAATTATGGATATGGGCCTTTCAAAAATAGTGACACCATTTTAAGGTCGCTTGTGTTACATGGTAATAAAATCTAGCTAAAATCTTCTAGATTTAAAAAAAATGTAATAGTTGAGGTAATAGAAATTTCTTATACCTGGGACTCTTGCATATTTTTTTAAAAAGTCTATATAACGCAAGCGACATTGTCATTATTTTGGCCAATATCTGACCACATGATCTTTCATTTAATATAATGTTTACTTAGCAACTGTGATACCAGTAGCAACAATAGCAAGCAAGTATGTTTTGCTAATTATTGCCTTTGACCGCATGAAGCCTTCATTTTATTTAATCTACTTACCATTTAACGTTTTTGTGCCTGGAGACGCGAACATGGCATCAAGAAATCATATGAATCATTACAAGAATAAAAGAATTTATTAAAACCAAAAAGATTAAATATTGTGTTAGCCAAAACCCAAACTGAGTATATTAGCCTTTATTAGATAGTTGAATGCTGTTGTGTTTTTGATAAAAATGATATTTTAAAATATTAGAGCTAACACACTTTTTCACCTCTTCTATTTATCATTTTTTAGCTCTTAAGCGTTGGTGAGGAAGTGCTCCTGTTCTATAATGAAAAACACCTCTTCAATCAACTAGTGGAGCTTATGCGCACACAGAAAGCCAATACAGAAATGGCTGGTCCGCTCCACTACCACATCTGTCTGGTCAAGCTACTCGCCTCCTGCACAGAAGGAAAGAATGTCTATACGGAGATCAAATGCCACTCTCTCCTCCCACTGGATGACATTGTGCAAGTGGTGACACATGTAGACTGCGTGGCACAAGTGAAAGAGAGCTACATCAACTTCCTCAATCATTGCTATATTGATACGGAGGTGGAAATGAAAGAGATTTATGCTAGTAACCATATGTGGAATATCTTCGAAAGCTTTCTTGTTGATATGGCAATTGTAAGCCAAGTATTAGTCGAAGAGCCCAGAAGGGTTTAGTCATAAATTGCGCACAATAGATTCATTGAGTAGATATTCAGACAGCCAATTCTTGAATACCTCAGCTGCTTATTATGGAATATGGGATCACTCAAAATGGTCACTCAATGTATTTTTCCTATGCTAGGAAAATGTTGGTTCCAGAAATTGTTTCCATTCACTTCAAATGTATATCACTGACTTCTGATGATGTTACAAGTAACTAAAAAAATTGGTGTTATCCTACGTTCACGGAAATAAGTTTTTGTGAAAATGTTTAATGTTATTTCTATTAAAATTATGATTAAATACAATACTACTTGCACGTATGTGATATACTTCATAACTTTAACAAAACTAACATTATTTTCACAAAAAGCATTTCCAATGAACATAAGATACGCCCTTTATTTAATAAATTACTTATAAAGTATCAGAAATGAATCAAAACCATTTCTGAAACCAACAGTTTTCTAGCATAGGACAAATAAATTGAGTGACCCCATAGTCCATAATACGGGGGCACTACAGAATTGGCTTTCTGAATATCTACATGATATTAAGCATAACAAACCTTTTGTGTACGGACTTATGAGTAAACCCTTATGGGCTCTTAGACAATATCTCCATAATATGTTTTTGACATTTCTATCCATGAAGGTTGTAGCTACTGAAATTATTTTAAATAACCTTTATGGATATTTCTAATTAACAGACAGGTCAGGGGAAGCACAAATATAAAATCTGTGATTTAGGAAGTTGTTTTTTTTATATTAACGTTTTCTATAAAATGTATTCAAAATATTTTTTTAGGTATGCACTTCGGTTTCGGATAGAGACCATTCGGATAAAGCATTAGAGGACTATGTGACATATTGCGCTATATCCGTCATTACAACCTTTTTTAGCTCTCCATTTTCTGAACAGAGCACAGCAGTGAAGGTGAGATTCATGCGCTATATTTAAGAATATAAAAATCTGTACCTGAGAAATATATGTAAATGGATGATAGAGTGCATGCGTACTGTATAAGTTAACGTCATTTAAAAATGAGCCTTTTCATTTTAGACGCGCCAGCCAGTTTTCATTCGATTACTTGAGACTACGTTTAAATTGTCCAATTGTAACTGGTTGTCGAGATCACAAAGAGCACTTGTGCATAATTGCATAAAGACATTGGTTGAAATAGGTATGGTTTGAAAAGCTTTGTATTCTAGTAGTAGTGGACCAAGTCAATATACTATTCTTATTCTATTAAGTTTCTATATTAAAGGAAGTTTTATTCAATCATATTTGTTTGTCATTTAATCTTTTTAAAGTATCGAATTAGTTTTCTCATTTTAGGCAAATCGCGTGGAATTGCTCTGCAGAGTGATTTGGAGAATCAGATTCAAATACTTTTCAGCACCAAAACCCATTTGTATCAGACGGTTCACAAGTCGGGCGTGATTATTGACTCGACGTCTGCTGATGTTAAAAGGACAACCGAATTGTCTGGCAGAGAATCACAAGGCAATGATTATAAGAGTGTCATCGAGAGTTTGCAGGTACCTACTTTCTACCTCCTTGGTACAGGCCTTTTGTGTACCTATAGCCGGGTCTAGTGATTTGATTTGTTATTGTTGCTTGCAGGACATTGTTTCCTTAATGGAAGATCACCACCGTCCGCTCGTACAGGCTGAACTGTCAGTTTTAGTTGATGTGTTGCACCGTCCCGAGCTCCTGTTCCCTCCTAATACAGAGGCCAGACACAAATGTGAAAGTGGAGGATTTATATGCAGGTTGGGTTACGTCTGGTTTTATTTACATGAACTACAGCAATTCATAAATAAACTCAGATAAAAAGTGTTTCCTTATTCGAGCCAGTGATATAATCTGGCTTCACATAACTTCTCAACTTTTTATGACAAATTTAAAAACTGGCGATCCATACTAATTTCAACCCATTTTGAAGAAATATTAAAAACAGAGAGAAGGCAACAAAGTTACACAATAAATGAGACGAGACCGTTAAAAAAGCACAAAAAAAGAAAAAAGTTACAAATAAAATAACTAAGATCTGCAAACAAGCGTAGCTAACTCAACTGGCTATGTGACTATATTATGACTTTTAATATTTTAATTACATACTTATCTACTTTAAAACAATTTTTTATTCTACAGTGTCCGTAAAGTCGGGAATCATATGAAAATAGTATTTATAATGCAATACATACCTATAGAATAACAGAAAAATAGCTAACAACAGTATTCGAAAATATTTACAAGGAAGTATAGTCAGATGCTTACATAATAATCTGTTTTATGTGTCCACCATGTTCCTCAAATTTATTTGCCAGCAATTTCCCATTTATGAATCTCGTTTTGAAGCATGTTTGGCGTCACGGGTCTGCAAGCTTCTTCAATACGATTGTGGAGATGAGGCAGATTTTGTATTTTTGCAGAATACACCTTGGATTTTCCATATCCTCACAAGAAATAATTGCAAGATGCCCATTCTATAGGTCTTCTTCGACCAATCCAAGAATTAGTGAAGTTTTATCCAGCCATTTAAGTATTGAAACAGCATAATGCAGTGGAGCGCCATCTTGCATAAACCAATCTGGTTCCTCACCAAGATTATCGATTTGCGTTAATAAAAGTCAGCTAACATCTTTAAATAAATCTCTCCGGTGACAGTACTTCCGTAGAATATCCCTTTTAAAATCATAGAAGAGAAATACCAAACCAACAACATAGGCGTTACTAACATCCTATTCCCCAGAGTACATAGTCAGGTTTGAACCAGGCACCTCTGGATTGAAAGTCCAGTGTCCAACCACATGAGCAGCGCG
>JAUYWI010072888.1:0-14145 GCA_034780595.1 Parotoplana pacifica | reverse complement strand
ATGTAGATTCATATCTACATTTAAAATTAAATGTTAATAATTGTTGTTATACAAATGCAAATTGTTTAAAAAAATACAATTCCAAATTAGTATAATTACCTATGACAAAAACATTTTTTGAGACATAGGCACCTCCATTTAAAAGCATTTTTTGCAAAATGAATATTCATTATCAATGACACCAACCATGCTATTGACAAAAATTTCTTTGTCAATAATAAAATTGTTATTTACAACAACATAAAACCTAAAGATTTCTACTAATCTGATGTATTAGCACTAACTTGCACATTCTAACCCTAATCCGAAAATGATGTACTTCAAACCAAATTCAAACTTGTATTCATTCAGAGGTCACAGTTGGTATTAAAACTTTTGAAAAAGTTGACACTAGAATTAAACCTAGTTTAGGTTGAGGTAATTACAGAAAAAGTCAATATTCTTATCATTGATAAAAAATTTTCTATAAAGTGTTAACACCATTATCAATAGGTTTTATAGGGCAAAAGGGGCACCTCAAAAAATATGTAAATTGGGCACACAGAAGCAAAGGGGGGAGTCAATTGCACCTACTGACCTTACAGGCCTCAAAATAACATACAGAGTGACCAAAAACTAAATAATTATTAATATGATTAATAGAATTGAAGAAAATATAATTATCTAAAGTAAAAAATATTCTATGAATAATATCTTTGACTAAATATCCATAAATAAATATATCAAAACAATGATAAGTTAAAAAAAATAATCTTCAGGACACCCTGACAATGTCCATCATCTACAATATAAATACATAGATTTGTGTCAGTAGTTATATAATAGGGGAATGGCATCCCAAAACATATTTTAAAATTTTAAAAATAACATGCTTCAAAAATGCCTGAAAACATTAAAATACAATGTTCAAAAAATTCAAAATGAATAATAATTTAATTTTCTTAAAGCAAATAAAAATGTCAATTTTAGAAATTTTTAATGTTCTCCTATTATATAACTACTCTCATTTCAACTATCAAACTAATCTCTTAAAATGCTTCCAATTAATTTACAAAGTAAATGAATAGATTATTTAGGAAATGATCTACAAGTTCTCTTTAATAAAGCCATTCTCCTCAATCATTTCTTGATCCAAGACCCCATTTTCCCATGATGTGAATGTGCCTACCTTTTCCAATCTTTGCATTAAAATTTCCCATGATAATCATGATCTCATCAGACTTGACTTGCTTCATGGTTGTTTCTACATCCTCATAAAATTCTTCTATTGCTTCATCTTCACAATCCCTTGTTGGTACATAAACTTGTATAATGCTAATGTCAAATGGTTTTGCTGCTATTTTCAATAAAATTATGCAGTCTGATACTGGCCAGAAACATTTGATGCTATTGGCCATCTTTTTCTTGATAATAAATCCTAAACCTTTTTTATGTATGTTGCCTCCTGAGAATATCATTGTATGCTTTTCTTTGTTTATGATTCCAGAGCCTACCCATCTTATTTCACACATACCGAGAATGCCTATGTTCATCGTTTCCATTTCCTGAATTATACCAAAACAATAAAGAAAACGGTTTTGGTATACATAACATATTTTTACTTTTTAATATATTTCGTGGAACATTTTTATTATCCACCTTAACAGTGCACCTAATTTTTACTTGCACTATATATATTTCGTGGAACATTTTTATTATATATATATAGTATAGGTAAAAATCAAAGCACAGTTACGGTAGATAATAAAAAAAAATTGTTCCATGAAATATATTAAAAATATACCTGACTGTGGGTGCATGGTATTATAACACAAGATAATATTCAGTGTAGTAGATAGCCTACATACATTAAGTGCAGTGCACTCTGTTGTCTTGAAATAATGTTCATAATGCTGTACTAGTACTGTAGCTTCAGTGTTGTATACCAAGTTAATAAGTATTACCAAAAGAAAATATTTGTAAAACACATGGCAAAAGAGAATTAATAAGTAAATTTCCGAGAAAAAAATTGGTGGTAATTTTTACTTTTTAAAAAAGGGGGAGGGATCTAAAATCAGATTTGTCCCCCCCCCCCGAAAAATTATAGCCGCTTACTTACTGTTGCGTCTTCCTCGGCTGAGGGTTGGCGACAGCAGGCGCCTAAATGAAAGACATTCTTCTCCATTCTTGTCGATTTAGTGCCCTTTCTTTGCATTCTCAATTGTTGAGGTCTGTCCATTATTTCATTTTATCGAACCACTGTTTCCTTACCGCAGCCCGATTTATTCTACCTTCCATGCTACATTTCATCGCTACGTCACGTGACCGAAGTATTGGAATTTGGCTTTTACAACTCGAGCCATCAGCTCTCTAGATACCTCCATTTCCGTTAGCATATAGATAGGTCATTGGAACGATTTTCATCCAGGATACATTTAATATTTTCCTCCAGCACCACATTTCAAAATCCTCAATTCTGTTTCTGTCAGACTTTTTTAAAGTCAAACATTCCACACCATAAATAAATATGATCTCTTCTTCTGCTCTTTAGTAATGTTTCTATTTTTCCTTATTATATTTATCTTTCCTGCCTTCTCTGGCCTTTTGATTTTATTCGAGTAGTTTCCTGTACAATACTTGAAAGCCCCAAGGAACTTAAATTCTTTGATTAGACTACCCTGTCTCCCCATTAAGTGAAATATTTACCTGCTTCTCTTTTCTACTGGCTACCATAATATTTGTCTTCCTTGCATTAATCTTTATGTTAGTTTCCTCACTTCTTCCACACTTTCAAACTAGCTCTTCTTCTACATCTATGGTTGCCAACAAGATGGTATCATCTGCATATCGGACGTTTTTAATCATTCTGCCTGCAATTATCACGCCTGAACCAGGGTTCCTCTCATCTATTCTTCTAGTTCTGCATATAGGTTGTATAGTGTTGGTGAAATTACATATACTGCCCTGTCTCGTACCTTGATTCCACCTGATATCTGCCTTTTGATCAGCGTGCAGACATTGAACTGGTGCTACTAGGTGACTCGGGATACAGATTTCGATTATCCAATGCAACTCTCTTTTCAATCAATAAGTGCAAGATAAAAATATTTCGTATATTCCTCGACCTGGGCGGAATCCAGCTTGCTCCTCAGGAAGCTCTCTCGCTGAGTATTGGTTAAAACGATTTAAAATAACACTTAATAAGATTTTGTTGACATGACAAATCAGATTGATATTCCTGTAATTTTTACAGTCTTGCAGGTCTCCCGTCTTAGGTATAGGGATAAATAGCAGTTTCTTCTATTCTTTTGGTCATTCATTGTTATTCCAGATTTTATTCCAGATGCTAAGCAGGACTTTTGTCCCAGCTTTCTCTGAGTACTTCCAAAGCTCTCTTGGTACTTTATCACACCCAGTCGATTTTCCATTGTTGATTTTCTTCATTGCCTTTTCTATTTCCTCCAGTAAAACATTGGGTTCCTTTTCATATACTTCTATAGTTGTGTGAATATCAGTACTATTGTCATTTTCTTTCCTATGCAACTCTTCGGTGTAATCTTTCATCCTTGCAAGGGTGTGTTTACTATCCGTAAGAACTATACCATTCTTATCTTTGATGCTAATTTGTTGAGTTCTTCTTTTCCACAAATTTCTCTGATAGTTTTATATACGCTGCTGCTGTTTTTTTATTTGATCCTTTTACTTCCTTACACTTCATTTCAAACCAACTCTCTTTATCTTTTTTACAGCCTTTTGAACCTCTCTTTTCATATTTTTGTAATACCTTTCACATTGGGTTCGAAGCATGCATGTGATCCATTGTTTCTTTCTTTTCTGTTTTGGTTTACCCAATATCTTTTCCACAGTTTCTTTTTGCGTACTATTAAAGTCTTTTAGTTGTTCATCAACATCTTTGTCTTTCTCCATTTGCATTAGTAGTTGAAAACGGTTTCTCACCTGATCACATGATTACATAGTTTTGATTTGATCTTGAAGGGATCTTGATGCCATATTTATATTTTTACACATCTTTTGGTTGGATTACATTCATTTCTATGATGTTAGTACTGTCGAAGGCTTGACTGATATTATTTATTATTTTTATTTCTTACTTTTATGTTTGCGGCAGTAAGATTTATTTTACATACTCTATTTCAAACATCTTCCTACTATCAGTTTTTCTAGCTCTATTAAATTATAGTAAACTTTTTTCTGTCCTTGCTTTAACTTTTTCAGCTTGAACTTGATTTTTCCGCAGAGAAGTTCATGGTCTGAGTTAGCTACTGCCCCTGGTTTGGTCTTTACAATTTTGAGACTGGATTTCCATCTTCTTTGGATAAATATAAAATGAAATTTGATTTTTGTTATTCCCATTAGGAGATGTCCGCGTGAATAGTCTTCTAAAAAGGTGTTGCCAATGATCATATCCGTCTCTTTAAGAACTAAATTAGTCTATCACCCCATCATTTTTGTCACCAAGTATTAATCCTCCGTTGACTTCGTTTCTATTTCCTACACCGACTTTGGTGTTATAATCAACACAAATAATGATGCTGTAGGTAGGTATAATTTTTTTCGTTTTGTAGATCAGCTTTATCAAAGTTCTTTTATTCATCATTTTATAAAACCTTATTGTGCCTTCATTATGGTCCGCATCCCATGATGTAATACAATTAGTGGATGTTTTAGGTACTTATTAGGACGTCGGCTAGGTAGGTAAATGTACATACACATATGTCAACTCATATACACCAATTGACGGTAACATTTGAATTCTTCATTCTAATTCACTTGAGCAATTCCTTTCACTAATTATAGCAAAAGTCGAGTTTGAGCAATCTTTAGATTGTCAGTTTGGAATTCAAAATTATCTTCATATAAATTTATAAAAAAATTGTTGTCTTGATCATAGATTCCTACTGTTCTTCTTCTTTCACCCACTGAATGTGAGGCCTATTGGCCAATAAGTTCCACGTAGGGGACAACTCCGCCCGGGTCATGGAGGAGCCTATCAGGAGTGATGTCCTTGGAAATTCTGAGATGATAAAGGGCTGGACAATCGAACATATGGACAATATCGCATTTAGGGCAGATAGAGAAATCTCGCTTGCCAATTATGTGGAGGTAAGCCGTGATGGTGTGACAGTGTCCTGTTCGGAACTGGTTGATGGTGACTTAGGTTTCTTTGTAGAGTAAACTATTGTGCCACAGAATAATCTTTTATATTTATAACTCTATGACCGTGTCTAGGAATTTTCCCTTTTGTGACGTTGTAGTGCCATTGAATAGAGTTGTTATCTTTTTTCGCTGCAGCTTTCTCGTAGTCGGAAGTCCATTAGACTGTAACGATGAACGACTGCCTTGACTGCAGACAAATCACAAGGGCAGTTTGATTGATCTTGGTTAGAGCCCGCTTTGGCCAGAAGGTCAATTACTCTGTAGTTTTAACTATGGAGTAAATCAAAATAAGTTTCTCGGTAGCCAACGTCAAT
Source organism: Parotoplana pacifica (assembly GCA_034780595.1). Lineage (NCBI taxonomy): Eukaryota > Metazoa > Platyhelminthes > Proseriata > Otoplanidae > Parotoplana > Parotoplana pacifica. The sequence continues at coordinate 8,674 of JAUYWI010072888.1, read as the reverse complement.
GTTCTTTTAGGTCAGTTTGTAACATAGAGAATTCAATTAAGCTTACTCTGTGGATAATAATATAAGGCGATTGATTGATCATTGGAAAGAATAAGAAAAGATTCAGAAAAGTAAAACAGCCTACCAAAATCTAGCTGATTTAAATAACTCACTCTTCTTCTTTAGTTCGGTGACGCAAAAAGCGCTTCAATGGCCTTCACGATTGTACGCCATCGAACTTAGTTCTCAGCAGATCTTGATGCTGCGGTTAGATCTAGTTTTGTCCATTCATTGATATCATCCACGATATTGCAGGGCGATCCCTTGGATGATTTCCTTATCAATGTTATCGATGAACCCATTGAAGACAAACTGAGACCCTTGCTTATTTGGATCTATCACCAAGATCTTCATTTTTGGAGTATTATGCCTATCTAGAGAGCTGAGTAACTCCACCAATTCTTCTTTATTCTTAACCATTAATGTTGTGTCATCGGAAAAACGTGAATTGTTTCCGTTCCTTCCGCTAACTTTCACATCAATGTTAGGGTTGTGTAGTGCATCTTTTATAATGCTCTCTCCATAGATGTTGGAAAGCCCTGTCTAACTCCTCTTTCAATCTTGAACCAATCAATTAATCCACAACTAGTTCGCTCAGATGATTCTGATCTGTGAAAAGTTTGCTTATCAGTTTGACAATGTAATTTGGAAATTCCATCTCTGCCAGTTTTCCACAATCGAATGCTTTGCTGTAGTCAATAAAACACAGATAAAACGGAGACTGTGTTCTCTGCACTTTCCAATTAACAGCCTGGTGTTGACAATATGTTCTCTTGTACCTATTGTACATATGTCTACGACAAACCTGCTTCCTCTGCGGATATTTCATTTCCATACTTTGTTTTAATTCGTTCTGTTATGATTGAGAGGAGGATCTTGATAGTGTACAATTAAGCTGATAGTTTTTTAAATTACCTTTCTTAGATAATGGTACAAAAACCGCTCTGCATCAATTTACTGGCCATTCTGTGCTCTCCCAGATTTTTGAAGTAATACAATTAGTGTGTTTTAGGTACTTATTAGGATGTAGGCGGAGTCCCCACCGGCAACCAATACAATTTTGACTTCGGTGCTAGGGATATTAGAGATCAAGAATCATGGGTAACTAGAACTATCCTGTATTTTTAGGGCACTGTGGGGCTGTAACTGACAATACAGAATTTGGACATGAGTACCTACTATAATGATCAAGCACCACACATATGCTACTACGGTCAAATGAATCAGTTTTACATTGTAAAACAACCCCCTGTCTACTTTCATTTATTAAAAAAAATAATTGGAATTTGTTTTGGTAGAGGTAATCAACTTTTGGACTTTTTTGACCATTATTTTATGTTTAATTTATTCATATATTTTAATTAAATGACTACAAACTCTATATTTAGATTTCAGAAAACCGTTAGCAATTTCTCTCTATATATTGCACCAAAAATTTACAAAAACTTCAAATTTATCTAGTCTATTTTATAACTGATGTATCTCATGCCAAATATGAAGACATTCCAATAAACTATTCATATAAAAGTATTATGAGGAAATTTAGTTTTAATAACTGGAAACATTTTGTTAATGGACTCGTTAAATTATCCATAATTAAAAAAATAGAAATGTCGTTTTTTGGCTCTCAGGTTGTAACCCGGTCTTTAAAAAAACAATATTTTCAAAAATCCAGAGTACACTTTAGACAATGTAGTGTTTATAGTATATTTACCAAATACTACGGAATTGACACCAGAATTGATTTTGTTAATTACTTTTTGGTAATTTTGGCCCAACTTCATTTTTCAAAGAGCAGTCACGTGACCTAGGGGGGTTCGATCATACAAATTTTACACCAAAATCTCCGTAATAAAATTTCACTCAAACAATCCAAATTTCATGCAAAACGTTCAGTCGTTAAGGATGAGTGGTCATGCGGTGGTAATAACTTCCCCTGTCAGTGACGATGGGTTCGAGAACTATTGTACACTGATACCAAATTTCATGCTAATTAGTTAAGTTGAGTCGTCTACAGTGCCGGATTCAGTATTCTTTTTAAAAACAACCGAACCCAAACTGTATTCCTGGACTTGAGATCTTTATATTCCAACAGTGATAAGGGAGGGTTAATCCTATTTTAAAATTTAACATGCTTAATTGTATTTTTAATTTCAGAACAGATGTAAATTTATTAGGGTTTAATTCAAATTTTCTTAACCTTGGCAAGTATAAAATTGTGGTCATAGAAATACATTAGGTACTCTGCCAAAAATGGGGGACGTTCCCTGGATCTGGCCCTCCGGAGACTACAAGGGATTAAACAAAAGCAAGCAGTGCTAGAGATTCCTCTCGTTGATTTTAATTATGATAGGTGCCTAACCTAACTACATATTTTTGTCAATTTTGGTAGTATTCTGCCTACCTATTTCTACAAATTGGTTCTGATTATGTTGATATATAATCTTAGTTTTATAAACTGATATAATATCATTTTATTTTGTTTCTTAACGTTTTTGTAAGTTTATCCGTTTTTGCATAGTTTTATCAGTTTGATTTTTAAATGCTGAAAATTTCTTTTCGACGTCTTAAACAAAGTAAATGTAATTTCTATTTTACAACGTTACTGAATATAGAATAGTTTTGTGCCAAAAATAGCTGTGTATTCAAGTTAAGTTGAAGAAGGCAGGTGGTTTTACGTTGTTATAGGTATCTAATAGAGATAGAAACACAGTAGTTCACTTCCCTAATTAGTACATAATTATAAACAAGATCAATTTACAGCGCTACAGGTAGAAAGAATGCTCCATAGAAATAGATTATACAAGCTATATCCATTTTTATGGGATGCTCCTAGCCTGTTAACAGTGGCAATGGTATTCATAGCACAATAATTGTGTATTATGTACATTGCTGAATAGTTTGTCGGACCAAGTATGATGTTGCAATATGGCTTAGTTTTGTTTAAACTTTTATTTTGAATTTTGTTGTTTGGATATATATAAATGTCAATTATTGGGTAGGAAGATTTCTGTTTAGTTAATTAGATGGACGGATTCATGGCATCTATTTCTTTATCCATCTTGTCTAAAAGTAGTAGGAATCAATAACACTTAGGTACCTTATTGCTGTTTGTATGAATGGGGTGGGTTCCTGGGAGAGCAACTCGTCGTTGAGAGCTTATACAGTATCTCTAAAGCAACTTAGAGAGAGATCTGTGATATAAGTGCAGAGATATGTGAAAATCGTGCAAGGATTTAAACTTACTCTAATGAAATTAAATTGGCAAAAAAAAGATGGTAAACGAATCTCAAAATCGTAAATTATGCTAAATAAAATATGGTTGATTTACGTAACAATATAGACGTGTATTTTATATTTTACTATAACGTCAGTTGTTTCAGAAGTTGTTGGTTGTCCAGAACCTCCAATTCCAATTTTAAAATCATTTAAATAATTGAATTTTGTGACTGCGTTTTTTTAATTTTGTTGTTTCATAGCGGTTATTCTACCTTTTTTTTCATGTATGCAAACCCTTCATAGTGTTTAAAATCTATGTGAGATTGAGATTTGGCGAAACAACCCACAATTTCCACATTTCAAGCAATACCAACAACAATTTTACCTTGATTTCTTGGCAGAAACCCGGTATTAAAAGCACTTTATGATTTTATTCAACGGGATTTGTGCTGCGGCTACCGCACCATACCAAATAAACGAAGCGATTAAAGTCGTCAAAAGTCACGTTTTTCGAATATTGTCCAAACGAATCTGCAGTTTAGACTAATTATTTAGAGTTTATCAAATTTGCTTGGATTTCGAAATTATTCTCTATTTCAGAATATCAATTTTGACCTTTCAGCATTGTGTATGCTTTATTAATGATAATGTGTGTTAAGAGCATCACCTATGAATTCCCATAAAGCCGTCGTTTCCTAAGTATAATTTGACCTACTAATATTTAAAAAAACATTCATGCAATGTTAAATTTAAACAGAAGCAGTAAATTAAAGGATGCATAAATTTAGAATTTATAAGACGGGATGATTAAGTAAAACAAAACTTCATGTTAGATGTTTTCATGTAAGTATACACGTCATGTTTTAATATGTTTATACAAATTGATCAGGGATGTGTGCTTGTGGTTCAGTTATTTACCCATTTGCAGGTAGCATTAACTCAAAGTTACCCGAACAAAAGTTTTTGGGTGCCAGACCTATTAGCTTCTACATTTTATCAGTTAGTGAAGAAAAAACTTAGAAAAAATATTATTTTACATTTTTAAACAAGGGCTCAATCTACGTGGAGGAAATCTAAGGAAATGCTAATTTAAAATTTATGACTTTGGCCCAGACCTGATTGATGAAAATATTTTTTTCTCCATTTAGTGATTGATTATTTCAAAACAGTAGGAAAGATTTACAAAATTTATATATAATAAACTATTTTAAATCATTTAAAGAGTCATTTAATTGTAGTAAGAAATATAGACAACAAACAGAAAATTTAGACATCTACTTTTTAATTCATTATTTCTAATTGCTTCCAAATTTCACAGTTGAAATAAGATATGATATTTTGTTTGGCATATAAGATCATTTGTATAAAAAAATTGACTAAAAAATTAGAAAAATGTTCCTTTTTGTATGTCTAAGTACCATGCAAATTTTTATAATAAAATATTTAACAGGCACAAAAGTTATGGCTGATATCCTATTTGTTTATGCGCCTGAAAATGTGGGCAGGGGTGTACAGCATCTAGCTAAACCTACGCCAGTAGGTTGTTAGCTCATGCGGCAACCTACGTAGAGTAAGGTATATTAGAATCTCACAAGATTAGTCACTTTTCGTCAGCTACCATTTAAAAGCTATTTAACATTTTGATATAAATCTTTTTTTATCGTGTAGCGCCTAGGATACTTAACAGATAGGCCAAATTACATCTGCATAACTATTATAGAAATCGAGATATAAAGGGACAATAATCGAGTTTTTCTTCTTCTCTTTTTCTTCTTCTTCAGATCCAATATCACCCTCTAAACTATAATCGATTTTGTTGAAATTTTGAACATATATTGGAAATGTACCAAGGACAACAAATGATATTTCCTCTATCAACGGTTGCTAGGGGCCTCAATTTTGCATAGCAACCACCGATATATAATTAATTTAAAAAATGGTAGAGCTACTTTAAATTCGTTTATATCTCAATTTTTTGTCATAATTGTTACAGAATTCAAGATATATGCAATTGAAAGCATTTTACTATTTATACTATATAAACAATACCAACCTACAGATATGAGAGTAAAAAGCTGCAAATCTTCAGACCAATTAACACCTCTAAACTTTAACCGATTTTGATGAAATTTAGAACATATATTGCAAATGTACCAAGGGCGAAAGTGCAACAGATTCCATAAAATAGATAATTTTTTAATTGAAAACGGGTGCATAATAAATAAGATTTCAGATGCTACTTATTGGTCATGAGTTGTATAGAAGAACCGAAAAGTATTTATTTGTTTCCAATTTTAACACCATCTAAGTCCAAATTTGAATTTAAAAACAGATGGCAATTGATTTGCGTGAATGTCAACTAAAACTTAGATTACTGTTTGCATATATTTTACCAAATTATTAAAAAATATGCAAAATGGTTCTTGTATGGATAGTGTAGTTAAGCCTTTTAGTATTGGAATTCCTTCTAATCGCCTTCAGTCTAAGGTCTTAACTACTGGATTCTCAATAATTGTATGGTAAGAACCAGTTTAATGAATGTCAGTGATCCCAAAGGTTAATGCAGTGCTCTTATTTAACTACACATTATTTTTTTGGAATTGAAAAAATAGACGGTGTCCCGGTATTCATTGCTTTTTGCATTATTTTTTACATAAATCTAATTGAGATTTTATTGCCAAAACTTCATAAATATTTCTATAGTGTGTTCTGCCGAAACGGTTCAATTCTATGGCATCCACTTTCTCCATCCTTCTCCATTTGCTGTCCGGTTTTTCAATTCTCTATAGGTATTTGGTCTGAATACTTCTAACATCCCCTTTCTTGGCTTTCCTTTTCCACTTTTCCCTAGAAATCGACCTTCCAGAATTGCTTTAGCCATTCCTTCTCCATGTATTTTATGTCCAATCCAATCCTTCTTTCTTCTAATTATTGTTTCCAACAAGCTGCGTTTTTCTTTGATTTGTTGGAGTACTTCTTGATTTGTCTTCATGTCTTTCCATGTTATCTGTTGCATTCTTCTCCAAATCCACGTTTATAGTGCTTCAATTTTCTTAACTTTTTCTTGCAATGTCCAGGTTTCCGCTCCATATAGTGCTATACTCCATACTTCATTTGATCCTGCCATGGACAATTTTATCAATGACGACAGACCGATCAATTTTATTACAAGTGGGACACTGTGTTCCTAGTGTGCCGGGCGAGGGAATACAAAATTGACAATTTAGAATGTGGCAAAAATGAGAGAAAAACTCAAATTCTCCAATTTTTTATCACATTCTAAATTGTCAATTTTGTACTAGGCCTAAATTCAATTGTAAAATGATAGATAATGCTAATAAGGATTTTTTGCTTAAGATAAAGAAGCCGTTTACATTAAATCAACTAAGCCAAAATTAAATTCCCAACTTTTTAACTCCGGCTCCTATTTCTCTCTTAAAATCGTCTAATAACTTTATTATTTATTGTATATTACTCTATATTCATTTAATGTACCAATTTATAATTTTGTAAACATTTAAATCTCAGTTTTACTATTCCTGAAGAAGTTTATTTGACAATTAACGAAAACGTTGGAATGAGACTTATTCATTTTTTGTTGGTATTTTTAGACTAGGTAGTTGGCATTGTGTTACTACGTAATTAAATATTATAACCCTGTGTTTTATATGCGCCTGGATGGATTGAGCTGAAATTTGATACATAGATACCTTAGAGTGTTTTAAGTAGGCGATTTGTTTTAGGAAGAAATCGATAGGGGCGAGCTATGGCCATTGGACGTCATAAAGGGCCAAAAATAAAGGTTGTCCAATTGAGTTTCAAATCCATAAACAATCAAAAATATTGAATATCGATTTTTCCCCCCCAAAAATCACTTAAATGGTTTTAAAATCTAAACCAAATGTTTTATTAAGCCGAAATTTAGTATTTAGAATTAGAAAGACATTATGATAGCTAGTCTGTGAGGTCCACCATACCAGGGCAGGTCTGCAAAAATTGTTTTTAAAGTAAATTTCTTCACTCATAGATGGCTCTATTTGATTTAAAATTGCTTAATATTGAATTCTAGGTCATTTCTACTTTAAAAATGATTTTAACATGTTAGCCGGCACTGGTACCAAAATCAGTGGACCTCAATTTATTAATGTTGGATAAAGTTATCATTTTTTTACTTGGCATACCTTATAACATGCCTGATAAAGAATAGATGTACCCAATATGAAGGCATTCCAATCAACTGTTCGTATTTTATTAGGAAATTTTCTTTTATCCCATCTTGGGAATAAAAGATTTATTTTTGATATCTTCAAAGTTAGATAGGCGACGCTCTGATTTGGATACGAAATCACGGGCTAATGATTTCAAGTAGTTAAGATAATCAGAATTTCTAAGTCATGTAGTATTTTCTTCAGTTTTTCATGATCGAATTATACTTTCCAATAGTGAATTTTTTTTCGGGGACAGTGGGGTATCTAAAGCATTTTTGCAGGTTGAATCAACTAATTTTAATTTTTAGTATTTTCAAAGCAATAAGAAACTGGCACATTCAGAGATTTGTAAATTTATTTAGATGCAGAAAACATTGTTCTTTTAAATTACCTGTGCAGCAATGACAAAAGCATCAAAGTCATTTAATATTTACAAATGATCTTTATGTAAGCCTTGGAACCCTAACTTAGTTTTTGAAGAACCTGATGGGTGTAAGTACATTCCACTACACTGTCACCCACCCCTTGACCTTTCATTTTTAATAGACAGACGCACTGTGATATCATTTTGTACTGTAGTGTATAGTGCACATTTCAATCTATTTAAAACTACCGGGTTTAATGCTGAACTTCACATAATCTTCCAATCATACTATTTTGGGCTAGCCTTAGGCACTACAGGTTAAAATCATGATTGATGTGACAACAATTGCATGCCTACAAGACTTGACTGCCACATATGAGCAACCAGAGGGTAATCTGTAAAACAGAATAATGTTTGATGATCTTCAACCAGTGGAATCTTTCACTGTTTCCCTAATCTAGATGAATACAAAGATCAAGTTAAAGCTTACAGGATACTGAAAATAATTTACTGAGTCCAACTCGGAGGCTGTAAAAACGAACGTAGTTGGTAGAAAGTCATACAGATTGCATTGATACTTAATCAAAACTTACGTGATCCTGAAAATAAGAATGTTTAATAGGAAGGAAGACACTTGTTGATAGGGGGATAATGAATTTTTCAAGTATCACTCAGGATTACTTACGATATCAAAAATGTAAGAAAAATAGGAGAATAGATAAATTATGACTAAAATGAAAACTTTAAAAATTAATACCTAAAGAATGATTATACAGGGGGGCCCATTTATGACCGTCGAATTTTTTAATTTATACTAAAAAGAAAGTAAATTAGAAAATATTCG
>JAUYWI010072877.1:0-14146 GCA_034780595.1 Parotoplana pacifica | reverse complement strand
ATCTTACAGCAAGACAATGCTCCATGCCACACAGCACGTGTGGTAACAAACTTCATGCAAGAGAAAAACGTTCGCAACTTTCCTTGGACTCCAAAGTCTCCAGACCTCAACCCAATTGAAAATATCTGGAGTCATGTCCAACGGGAAGTCGATCTCGTCCCAGTGCAGGCTCTAGATGGTCTTTGGGTAGAAACACAGAGCATATGGCAGAACTTTCTTTCTGTATTGAACTCAATGCCACGATGTGTGCAAAATGTCATTGTATCCAGAGAAGAGGTAGCTCATTTGACTATTGAAGATCTTTGAATCCTCTCTTTTAGAGAAGGCGTAAAAGGTGTTCTTTAGGACCACTACATATTGATTGATAAAAAATTATGATTTATTGAATAAATATGATGAAAGTTACTGATATTATTGGGTTAACATATCTAAATGATTAATAAATATATTTAATAGACATAAATAGGTTATATAACTTTTTACAGTGGTGCAAATCAAAGATATAGATAAACATTGAGGTGCGTCGTTTTTAATAAGATTCGGCTATTCTTGTTATATGTATTTTTGACCTAAACTTACAGTTGTTATTTGACTACCATGGACTGATGAAGTAATATCGTTTTTTTATATTTGAATATTTTATATCAAATATCTCTTCATCTAAAGTCACGATACTTTGAAAAGGACGTTAAAATAATTAAATTTTTATGATAGTGATAATGAATTAGATTGAATAGAATTAGTGCCACTGCAAGACATTGTCCATGTTATTGGCTGTTCTCTCTCAACGTCTTTCTATTATTTTTCTACAATTTTGCCGTTTTTCATTAAGTGGCCAACAATGCGCATCTTTCTGATTACCATAAAACTTGAAGCATTATCTCAATCCCGATCTTAATCCATTATAAACGTAACAGCCGTCGATATACCACAGACGTTGAAGAAATTGATGTTGAAATAATATCAGATAAAACTGTTAGGGACTGTACAGGTAAAATAAAAGTCCCAATTACCTGGAAATGATATATCTCAGGAAACAGATGATAGCAATAATATCATAAAAAGAAGAATCTTTCCAAGTGTATTTAAAATGAACTGAAGCTTAACTGCAGTGTACCAAATATAAAGCACAATAAATCAATTTTGGCAAATATTGAAATGAATTATTCAGATCCATTTGAACTGTTTTCATTGATGACCAAATACATTTTTGAAAACATAGGAGGTGAGACGTTTTCTTGCAGTGTAAATAACATCAAGATTGTTACTGGTGTCTACTGTGATCTGAACACAGATCCCAATCCACGGAAAATCTTTATTAGACCACAATAAAAAGTACATACAATGTTTTACAACCTGTTAGAGAACCAATTATCAAGAACAAACACAACTAATTATATTTACAGTTTAAGAACAATAGTGACATTCCAAGTGACTGTAGTGACTAATTATACAAAATGAAACATCTTATTGATTTATGCAATTTGTTTTCTTTATGACGACATATGCAATTGATGAAAATATTATCAAATCCGATTTGTTACCTAATAAACTCAACAACTGATTTTGAACAAGTTGGTATCCCAACTGCCTCTATAGAAGGCCATGGTCTTCCATACATCACGGTTCAAGATCGAAAAGAAGAAACTGAGAAATACTCCACACCAACAATTGTAAAAGACTACATTACACATGGGTTTCCACAGGATCAAGCCAACATATGTACAGATTTGTCTTTTGTTTTCGTATACAAGATGAATTATCAATCAATGATGGAATTATTCTCCAAGGCGAACGCATAGTAGTACCAACTATACTGCGTACCAGACCTTCACATTGTTCATGAAGGTCATCAAGGAATAGGCAAATGTAAATCACGACTTCGAATGACCTATTGGTGGCCACGTATATAGATAAAGAAGTCCACGATTTGGTTCACAAATGCCGAGGGAGATAGTCCAGCTGGACTAACACAATGGCCGACAACACCGTGGACAGAAGTAGCAATCCTTGCGGGACCAAAATATGATGCTAATGGAGTTGCATTTTACATAATCGCTCTAATGGACAACCACAGCAAGTTCGTTCAAGCAAGATAACAAAATCTAGTACTACTGATGTCGTTATTTATTTCATCCATTCAACAAGTTTGGATATTGGTTAAAAGTAATTTCAGACAATGGAGTACAATAGAAGAAAACCAACAGTCGACAACAATCCTTTGAAACTCAACGACAGGGTTCAAGCTTCGGGAGGTCCAATTAGACGACTCATTCAACAATGCGGAGCGTACACCTTCGAGACAAACGATGGCTATAAGGTAAATAGAAGAAAACTTCGCTTAATACACCGAGAGATCCACTTCACTGACCACCAACATTCAGCGACGACGTTATCCACGGAGAGAACTCCGACCAGTACCACGCTATGGGATCAATGTTAAATAATATTATCGAGCTAACAGGTTTTTCCACCAAGGGGAAAATGTACTGTCTTGTCTCAATTAATATTGATTATTATTTACTATTATTATGTTTTTTAATCCATTGGTTACGTTTAATGTTGTTCTAGTATTCGTTATGAGTAATATTTAAGTGGTCTCGTGTCTGTACGTTATTATAATATGAATATTGAATACTAACAAATACCGATACATAATAAAATACTTAATCGACACACAAGCATGTGGATTCTTTTACTTACGTATTAAAATGGAATAGCTATAAATTACGATATCTTTGGGATAAATACAAGATACTACAATCTGATAAGGGATTTTCAATTTAGGTGCCAAATTTCATCAAATTCGTTTTAGTTAAGTTGCTTAACAAAATTAATTTATAAAGTTACAGAAAAATATAAAATTTAATTATAAATCATTATAATTACAATTCATTTAAGAATCAGTATGGGTTTTATCCAAGGTTTAATCCTTGGTTTAATCATAAAATCGCGCAGAAAACCGTTGTTATGCTTAATGAGTAGATATTCGGTAAGCTCCAGCAGGTTATTCTAGGCCCTGGGGTCACTTAAAGTGGTCGCTCAATGTATTTTTCTTATGCTAGAAAATTGTTGGTTCCAGAAATTATTTCGATTCACTTCAAAATTATACCACAGATTTCTGATGAAGTTACAAGTAACTAAAAAATGGCGTGGTTTATAGCTTTTTGTGAAAACAATTTGTGTTAATTGTGCTAACGTTTATAGATGTATTACTTACAAGTAGTATTGTACTTAATCATATTTTTAATAAAAATTACAATTTAAAAAACGCAGAGTTAGAACACATAAATTATACATTTAGCTATAGTTTGTTGACATATCATCAAAAATGTACAGCCAACAGTTAAATGAATTTCAACTTACAAACAGTTATAAATGTAAAATTGACAATGAAATAGGTAGAGATGATGTCACAATCTGATTATTAGTATTCTTGAACTAATTACATTGTGAGATCGTTTCTACCTATTTTATTGTCAATTTTACACATACTTATAACTGTTTGTAAGTTATTATTATAAATGTGTAACGTGCTCTGAAGTTAGTCATGCTAAATGTCTGCAGCGTTGAAATTCATTTCACTGTTGACTGTACATTTCTGATGATATGCCAAGAAACTATAGTGAATTTTTTATAATTTATGTTCTTTTTTATAATTAAGGCTATAAATGGTAACAAATGCATTAAAAATAACATTAATTATTTTCACGAAAACCTATTTTCCGTGAACGTAGCATCATCAGAAGTCAGTGGTATAAATTTGAAGTGAATTGAAATAATTTCTGGAAACAACATTTTCTAGCATAGGAAAAATACATTGAGTGACCCCATGGCCCATAATATCCCGCGGACACCCAAGAATTGGCTTACCGAATATCTACTCATTAAGGATAACAAACCTTTTGTGAGCGATGTTGTGATTAAACCCATATGGGCGCTTACATTAACTACGATTTTTATTATAATGATTTACAATTGAAATGGAATCAATTTTATAATTTCCTGTAACTTTGTAATTATAATTTTGTTAAGCAACCCCACTATAAGAAATTTTATGAAATTTGGTACCTGCAGTGAAAATCCCTTGTCAGAGTTATTGTGTTATTGCTTGTTACGTCAATATTTTATAACGACAAAAATGTATTGCAAAATCATCTCACATAACAATGGTTTTATGGGTATGTGACGACATGAAACCTTACTTACTATATCTAAACTTAACAACTGTTGCTAGGAGCTCCAATATTTTTATTATGCAATAGAATTATGATTTCAGGAGTATTTGACTACACAAAACCTTGGTTTCCATATTTGAACTTTCATTTTATATGGTTTCCGGTTTGCAACTGTTACTAGGGACACTAATATTGCATTATTGACCCTAAAATAAGTCAAAACATTTTTGGGTGTTAGCTATTTGTGAAAATCATTCCAAATCATTCCAAAAATCATTCTGAAAATTGAAATCGTTGGATATTTTAACACAAGTAATTTCTGTAAATACATGTGTAGTAGCTGTTATTCAATGTTTATTTTGATAGGTCTAATATATTAAAATGATTGTCATTTATCGAAAAAACACTTTTAGAATTACATAATGAGTGAGAGAACACATTTTTCGACAGTTGGTGATACGGAGTCTAATCATATACTGGAGTACCTACCTATTATTTTGATTTGTACATATTCTTTTTAGACAGAACTTATCTGTGAAAGACAACTGGCTGAAGAAAGTTTTATTCTAACTCGAACTATCTTGTATCCAACTCGCATTGACTCGCTCATTGCATCGCTTTATAATCAAGTGAATTTGCATCGGGCCTTAACAACAGGAAACTTAGAGGAACCAATTTGTAACAATTTAATTGAGAATCTAACTTTGAAACAGTTTCTTGAAAATTTGCCGAAACTTTACAAATTTGTTATCTTAATTAGCGGAACTGAAAAGCTAATTCAATCTGGGTCCAAAGAAGAGTACTGTGACATTGTAAATTTGTTACCTGAAGTACTTAATGAAAATGTAAAGATTGTTGTAACTTCTACTAAATTACGAGATGAACTACCAAAATGTTTTCTTAATTTTCCACTAAATGAACCTACTACTAAGCAGTATGAATCATTTATATTTGGCTATATAGAACAACAAGCACGTAGTCTTACACAAGAACAAATTAACGTAGTTAGTAAATATTCAAACTGTGTTTCCAATATGCTTCAAGCGTCAATTGTAGCGCAACAGTTGTGCAAACTTCACTCGTTTGATGTTTTGGATATAGCAGCAATGCCTACTACTACTAAGGATTTAATATGCATGACTTTTAGAACTTTAGAAGAAAAGTACAATAGTGTGCTTATTTCTCATATCGCTTCACTTATTACTGCTTCAGATGATGGCCTTACGGATCAAGAAATAGAGGGTTTATTATCATTAGATAATGAAGTTATGGATTCACTAAGAGAACGTGCTATTTTGACGAACGACAGCAGCGAAGGAGCTAAGTTTTGGAGATTTCCTTTGGCATTATGGTTACTAATAAAACAAGATCTTGGGCCGCTATTAATGCTTGTATCACGTGATGGCTACTTCCTACATTACTGGGCTAGCAGCAAAGTTGAAGAAATAACACGGGATTTATATTTGTGTGATGAACTTAAAAAACAAGGTTATCACTACCTTATGTCAGATTATTTTCTAGGTATATGGAGTGGTCAATCCAAACCGTACGGCAATGATGTCGATAATCCTCTCTCAGCTGATCGTCTAGTTCCATCACAAGAAATAAAATATGTGAATGGAGATAAAACATATTTCAATCTTCGACAATATCGGCAACTTCCAAGACATCTTTTGTTATCAGGTCGATCTTCTGAATTGTACAAGTTGGTTCTATTTAATTATGATTGGATTTTTCACAAAACGAAGGCGCTTGGTATGGAAGAAATGTTAAAAGACTATGGATTAGTAGACCAAAATATGGAGGTATCTTTGGTAGAAGAAACAATTAGAAAATCAGGTAGAATAGTTGCATTGAATCTTGATAATCTGGCTGCTGAATTGATTGGACAGTTACTTCCTTATTCTTATATTTTTACAAATATAAAATATTTAGTTCGTCAGTGTGATTTGAGTGGTCCTATCCACAATGGATTTTTACCTACATATCCGTACCCTAAACTTCCAGGTAGCGCTTTACAAAGCACTGTTGTTTGTCCGTCACCTCTACAAAATATCCATCTTGATACCTCAGAAGGCCTTTTTATGGTAAAATTAGAAAATGATCCAAAGCTTTATCAATACAATCTGGAACGAGGTGAAATAGTTGGGGAAACAATCCTTAGTCATGGTGAAGTCTACATTTCTCTCAACCAAAAATATGCTGTTATATTAGATGACAAATATTATAATACTCTAAAAGTTCATTTGATTGCTGATGGTTCTTTTGTAGGCCAAATTATTCCCGTTAGTTACTTTGAACCACGACCATTTGAACAAAAACACAAATTCCGTGTAACATCGCTAGATATTGGCAACGAAGAAATAGCGTTGGTCGTGACAAATGAAGTTAGTTATGTGTTTGTCATTGATATAGCGACGTGTAAACTAAGACACCGCTTTCATCCAGAAAAACGAGCTACCATGTGTAAGCTGAGTCCCGATCTTCGCTATCTTTTGGTAAATTCCTCTCAACAACTTCTTGGCTTTGATGTAGTTGAAGGACAACAAGTAGCTGCTGTAGATTTATTAGCAAAGCCACTCAAAGCATTGTATACTGAAGATTGTTCAAAAGCGTTTATCATGTGTTCTTTCGAACAGCGTATTGTTGTTCTTCATCTAAATAAAGGCTTTGTTGTTGCCTCATACAAAATTGTTTTTGAAAATTCCCTTGGCGACGATTATGTTGTTGATATGCAGTTGGCTACTCAAAATACGTATCTGTTAATTCGGGCAGAGAAAAATATTCTTGTTTATGATTATGATGAAGATGTTATCATTAGTCATCTGAAGAGGCCACCAGAAATTCCTGATGATTTTAAGCTTCCTAACTCAAACTATACTACTTTAAATTTTACTGAAGCTGAATTCGCATTTGAAGATAAAGTGGTTGTATCATCAATTTTCCGTGATGTTATTATCTGGAGTATCACAGAAGGAACACCTCTGGCCATGTTGCATGCACCAGTTGGGATTATTACAAAACTTGTTGTGGATCGTGAACGCCGTGGTCTCATCGGATACATTGGACATTCTAGAGAAATTCACCATTGGAATTTAAATGGAGCTTTTACTGATGGCACTGTAATTGACGCATTAACAGAATCAATTTCTAATGTGTGTGTTGCAAAAGCCGTTCCCCGAGCCATTGCTGTTTGTCATGGAAGTGATGAAATGGGCGTGGTTGATCTTGACACGGGTTTTTTAACAGATCTCTATACACATGAAGGTCATGTAATTGAATGTGCTATTAGTTCTTGTGGTTCCTATGCAATTGTTGGCATCAGGACCAAGAAACCGAATACCGCTAATATTGTTTGGTCGTTAAATACACGACGAATTCTTCGTGAATTTGGCAATACTACAGGCTATTATTTACCACGAGTTGTAAACAGTCATGAAATAATTCATCTAGTACAACAGGAAATCAGTCTAATGGCCCAATATGAAATTTCCATCATTAGCTGTGCCGACGAGGAAGCAGAAATTATTTCAACTGGGTTGAAAATAAATTATTTATTGTCAAAACCCTTTTTCACAGGAAATGATGAAAATTTAGTTGTCCTCTCTGCTGAAGGATACATAAACAATAAGTAAGCGTTGATTTGTTAGTTTTTGTCTTTGATGAATTTAGACAAGGACAAACTTATTTAAATAAAGTAACCTTACTCTTTGATTTATTAAAACCGCTTGTAGACTGAAAAATTGATAATAAGAAATATTTAGAAAAGTAATCTTCTATTGCTATCACGAGACGATAAGCAGTTAAAAATTGTTTGTCTAAATTCCTCTGTGTTGCGTAAACAGATATGTGAAACTTGAGTGAAAATACTGAGATTATAAATGACCTACTTCACTGTAACTGGTCTGAATAAAATTTATTACAATAAAAAATATTATTATTTTAAATACTCGTATCTTAAAAACTGACTATGCCTGTTTCCAATTCAGATCTACAGGAAAACGTTACTTGAGAGCTTTGTAAACAACAAAAGTGCTTTAGGAACGTTGCCACTTTTTTGCCCAACACTTGGTTATTTTAATTATTTATAGTCTATAAAAAGCAAAATCGCTATTGTATTTTTGAGTATTGCAATAATAAGTGATAATATTCCACAACGACAAACTAATTTTATCGACCCATGTGTGGAAATGGAAGACAAAAGATAAGAAATACAGGTTGAGCATCTCATCCTTTGTCGTTTGTCTCTCATCATGTTGTCTAGTGTGTGGTGAACAGAACTAAAATTCAACAACTCTCTTTCTCTCCTTCTGGTCTAGGACACTCTTCTAGAACACTTTACCAGCATATTCTCTAAGATTCTTCCTCAACTCATTTTGGACAAAAGGGATCTTAAGCATTGCAATCTTGTGTAGATACTGTTTCAACAGTGAAGCCTTCCCAAGTCTTATTTGTCTCGGTCTGACGCTATATTTGCTTTTGACATCGATATTCATAAACTTGAAAGGCCAACAAGAGTGGTTTCCGATTTAAGCTACTTTCTCTTTAACACTGAATGCTGACCCAAACGACCGAATTAAAATCCAGAGGGGTGTGCTCTTGGTTAAGCCGACTACTTGTTTTGCCATCTGCTGTTGCGTGTGTGTCTTGGAATCACTGCAACTGTCGCAGACCAGCCTCTATGAATGATCCAGCTTTGAAAAGCCTTCTCACCAGAACATCCAAGTAGGGGTTGGAGTCGTAAAATTACTGATCCTTGCAGTCTAAAAGGAGATGCAGGTTGGTTTCAGGACCATTGTTGTACAGTCTGCAGGAGAAGTCGTTGGCCTTGTTAATCTTTAACTGATAGATGCGGGGCTTGTGGTATTGCCTATTCCTCAGACCCAGTCCTAGTACCATATCGATAGAGCCAAGTTCCTTTATAGTATTATCCAAAACTCTTCTCCGATTAGAGTATTCGGTTTCACTCTTCTTAACCTTCTTGTTCATATCAAACCTAACCTCGACATCTCTGCTTCTCAGACTGTTCCAAGGATCTTCCCTAGTCCGGTAGAACTCCAACCTCAGACGACCACCAACAAGCCTTTTGCACTTTTGCCTGGCTTGTTGGACCCAACCCTTATTGCTATCTAATCTTTTCGCTGTGTTCTTGTCACATATTTACCTTCTCGAATCTTCCGCTTTGCATCTTATACTCTCATAGCCTTCTCAAACATAGTCAGGTTTCTGCGTTTCGCTTCAACGGTGATCAGGTTCACTTCAGCTTCCAGATAAATATACACAACTTGGTTAATCTTGTCAACACTCTGGGCGCTTCTCTTTGTTTCTTTCTATTTTGCTAGATTTAGAGACCCAGATCATCCTAACTGCATTAGCGTACCAAAAGCAACTCTCCACTGATACGTTGTAAATCTTCTTCAGTTCACTCACGTCTCCAGCCCCAATTTCTACTTGTAAGCACTCTCAGAAATGAAACGCATTTCTTCGTCTTGTTGGTAACTTTCTTGACCTGATTCAGGAAGGTGAGGCCTTGATCAATAGTTACCTCAAGAACAACACTTCGTTGTGAGTAGCAATTTATTCCACATTGATGGTGAGTGTTAATTTCATGTTTTTCTCCCTGCCGTCGCTCGTGAACAGGGAGCTTTTGGATTTCATCGGGTTAAGAAGTATCTTAACTTTCCGAGCCCAGGTCTCAACTTTATTAAAAGGCTTCCTGTAACTTCTTAATTTCCTCCACATTTCTCCCGGTAATTCAAATCGCATGGTCATCAGAAAAGCCGCTGAATTTACTCCATCAATCTAGAGATTTTTCCCTTCGTTAGCATAGAGTAAGAATAACATCGGGGAACTGACAGCCCCCTGGGGGAGGGCCCCATTTAGTCCTTAAGCCTTCTCTCCACTTACTCCTCCCGTTGCCTATTCTAACTAGCTATTCTTCCTAGTAGGAAACCATTGAACCACACCATCAAGCTTTTAGGCACTACTTCGTCCAGATTTCTTTTCAAAAGTCTAACTCTCAACACTTTATCATTGGTTTTTGCTATATTCAAGAGTCACTACGATAGATTTCTTGTGATTCTTTTCTTCCCAACCATCCTGAATGTTTTGAACAATTTTGTTGGTACCGCCTTTCTTACCTTCCTTCATTTAGCTTGTGTTATTTCTTCTAAATCGAAGGTTTTTTTATACTCTTGGTCTTCTTCCATGTCCCTTAGGCGTTGGTTGACTTCTATTTTCTTTCTTCTCTCAGATTTCTTCAGATTAATCGAATTGACCTAAACATATTTCTTCACGAAGCAATCCGCTTTCTGCTTGTTTGATCTAAGCTCTTTTCCCTTCTCAACAAGAACTTCACGCATCATCTGTACTCAGACTCTTGATGGTTCTCCACACTTTCTGACTATTGGTATCGCTACGCAGGTTCTTAACGTACTCTTTTCAGTATTCTCTTTTCTTCTTAATCAACAACTTGTTAATTGTTTGGGTTTTCTCCTTCCATTTCTCAATATCAACATTTTTTTGCCTTCCCGATAGTTTTCCCAATCAGCTTTCCTTTAAGCCCACTACACGTCTTGGTATTTTTATCATAAATAGTTTTTGGTTGTTGTTGTTGCGCCCGTTCTCATCCTTCAGGGCAGATGAGTCTTTTGATTCGGGCGACGAACACTCACCGGGAGATATGATTTCCCGAGGCCATCCATCTCCAACGATGCTATTGCATCTGAATCCTCAACATGACGAAGACGCTTGGATTGTAGTTGGGGGTGTCGGCACGGTCGTTACCATCAAGGTTACAATACCCTACACATGAATTTAATGCACTTCCGATGTTGGCTGAGATGTTCAATGCTTTTCATAATAAAAGAGACACGTTATTATTGATGTTACAGTGTAGTTGATCAGCTTGTCACAAAGGGATTTACTGTCAGTGATAATATGTATTGATTTTGTCCATTTATAGTTTTGGTTTAGGTACTCACACGCCTTGACCATAGTGGAGGACTCGAAATTATAGAACGAAAAAACATGCCAGCTGTGAAGGTGTTAAGTAAACAATCGTTATTAAAGAATATTAACCAGGTGTCGAACATAATAAGCTATATTAAAATAAATGAAATTAATATGGTTAACTATTTTTGTAAGTTGGTATATGACTCTAACTATGTAGATAGAATATTATTGAGTAAGTGGTTATTCAAGATTTCTACATTACAATTTATAGATATACCTCTTTCAATTTTTTTTTATTTACAGTGTGTCCCATAGGTACCGAAATAGCTACTTACTCAATAAAACTACTTAAAGCAATACCAACCTAAAAGCCATAGCTAACCATATTTAATTTAATTTATTTTAAGTATTTTAGAGATTTGTTTTGGGAGCGGTAACCATTATTTAGGCCTTTGTGACCTTTATTTTTGTTTCAATTGTATTTTATAAATACTCGTGTAGATAAACTTTAGTACAAAACCTATATTTGGATTTTTACAAAGTAATTTAAGCGTTCTCCATAAAAAGTCTTTCACTAAGAATTATCAAAAATGTTAATTATTTTGTATCTCACGAACGTATTTTGTTCAATCAGCATCTAATTTTATTCTGTTTCAATATATCATATTTCTGTTAAATTGGTGAAATTTCGTTTTATACTACTCGTTTCTAAACGGATTTTTATAGTCTCTCGGACACTTAATATATATATGTGCCACGCTTGATTAAAATCGGTTGAATAGGTACCATTAGATACCATTTTATAAAAATTGCAAACTTCAAGCATTCATAGTTCGAAAACCACCAAACCGATTTCTATTGTTAACATGGCAAAGTCTAGAAAGCTTTTGTTTCTTAACAAACTTGAGAAGCTAGTTCTTAGCGATGTCAAGCTCATCATATCTACGAGTATTATGCTTTGATAAGTTCTTCTTTGGGTCCAGAGTACTCGAAGTATCTTCCCATAGCATTTATTCTCGTCCGACTTTCTTAGTATCCAGGTTTCGCACCCATAGTGGTAACTGGAAAAATGCCTGCCCTAAGAATGTGCAGTTTTGTTTTCTTGTCTTGACCTTTCCACAGTCTCTTCAATCCATTTAGGGTCTTCAGTCCCATTGCTAATCTACATTTGATTTCTGTAAAGTTGTTGCCATCGTTCTCTATTTTTGTTCCCAGATATTAAAAGTTTGTAACAACTTCTAGTGGTTCACACTCAATTCTGATTTCAGTGTAATCATCTCGTAACTTCCATGACTTATTTTCAATCCATGTTCTGAAATTTTGTCATCCATGACATTGGCATAGATAATGAGACCATTTTTTTATTTAGATGTCCAAAATTTGGTCTATTTTCAGAAGCCTTATAATATTCTAGCAAGGCTTGTCAGCTCATAGAGCTAACGGCCTATTGCCATTGGCCTAGATTTCAAATGTTGACTTACGTCTAAACATTTAGACTTTTGCGAATTTAAATAAAAGTGACCGTGTTACACAATATAACCATTAGTACAGAAAAATACAATGTTAAATCACTCATTTAAGCGTAAAACATTAACCAGAGATGAAAATAGTTTTATTGGAGGATGGTTTCTTAGACCTAATATGGAAAGCTTCTTTGATTTGTAAACAGAAATCATTAGAAGAAGAATCTATAATATTGAAACAAGCGTTAAAATGTGTGTTCAATGGCAACGCGCAGCTCATTCATATCGTTGAAGGGACCGCGAGAGTATACATTTTCTTTCAGGGCTCCCCAGACCCTGTAGTCTACCGGGTTATGGTCATGACTATTTGTGGGCCAGTTCTCTGGTTCAATAAATTCCGGCACGTTCTGGTTCAGATACTTCACTCACTGTCAGCCGAGCAATATGCGATTTAGCACCATCCTGCCTGATGTCTGGCAGGAGACCATTTTGGAGAACTGAATTGCGGTAGTATTCGCTGTTGACCTTTGTACCTTTTTTTAATAAAAACAATCTGAGTTATACCCAGTT
This sequence comes from Parotoplana pacifica, assembly GCA_034780595.1. Classification (NCBI taxonomy): domain Eukaryota; kingdom Metazoa; phylum Platyhelminthes; order Proseriata; family Otoplanidae; genus Parotoplana; species Parotoplana pacifica. The sequence continues at coordinate 981 of JAUYWI010072877.1, read as the reverse complement.
TGGAGACTGCGACAGAAGCCATGACTTTATTTGTGAAATGCTCCTGCTGCCGCAAAAGCCCCTCGGGGCTGACGTCTCGCTTCTTTTTGACAGAGTTTGTGTAGACCCTGTCATTCTGAGAGTTAATCGGAGTCGAAATGAAAAGCATTTCTCGTCAGAAAACCACATTCGTCTGACTTTTTGCCGAGGAAAGGTTCAGAAGTCTTTGACACCGTTCAAAACGCTACAGTTTGTTGTTATCAGAAAGCTTCTGGACTTTCTGCCGCCGGAAGTTCATCAACTGCAGATTATCTTTCACTATTCTTCTAACAATTGTATGCGCAGCAATTTCTCTAGGACTCTTGCGTGTGCCAGGAGCATCTTTCTGGCTTAGAACATGCTCTCTCACAGGCTGTACGTGGGCGACCTGACCCTTGCATTCTGTCAGCAGTACCATGGTCTACACCACTCCTTGATCAGTTTTTATTAGAAAATTCACACGCAACATTCGACGAGCAGACAGGTCTTGTTGTCGTAAGTTTTGAATCAGAAGAATGACTTCCCTGCTGTATAATTACAGGTTGTAAATTTACAGGCAGGAGTTCGATTTAATTTATTGTAAGTGAATGAACTGGAGTGTATCGAGTGAATAGAAATCAAGAATATCAGAGATCAGTTAAGGCCATAGGTTAAATAACTCAATGTGTCAAGTGAATAGAAATCACCATCGGTGTATGTATAATCTGAACACGTAATTTTATTAACCTGAATTTTCAGGTGAACATTACTCAGAACCTACCCAATACCCAAATTAATAAAATCCAATGTGTCCAAAACTCTGCAGCGCGTCTTATATACAAAGTTAAACGTCGTGATCACATCACTCCTATACTTTTCCAACTTCATTGGCTACCCGTCCGTTTTCGTATTAAATATAAAATCCTAATAATCACATACAATATTCTTAAAAACCAAGCTCCCTCCTACTTAAAAGAACTTATC
>JAUYWI010072866.1:0-14147 GCA_034780595.1 Parotoplana pacifica | reverse complement strand
AATATCATGAATTTGTTTGATGATGTAATTAAAGTGATCATCACTTGCAAGAAAGGAATAACAATTGGAGCAAATGTGTGTAGTTTCAGAAAGACCATTAAAATGAATAAAATCAATATTGTTATTACTAATTTTTTTAAGAAAAGCTTCATGAAAAACGGATCTCTGGATTAACAACATTTTGCTACAAAGATCCCAAATCAGCATTGAAGAAGAAATCTTAGATCCGTGTCCGTAGACAAAATAGCTTTTTTTGATTATAGTTTATGTTAGCAGCGAAATAAACTTTTAATAGTTTGTCTATCTGGTAAAGTGAATGTGTAACAATACACCACCCAGTTACACTACATTGCTTTGTAATTTAATATCTGAACCGAAATTTCTTGTTATCTTTACCAGTGGCTGCCAATAACACTCCCATGACTACAGAGACCCGGTTTACCAATAGTAGTGCTGGAGGTTTATCTGGCAGCTTCGCTAACCAACCTACAAACAACTTGACTAACCAGCAGTTGGCCAACCAGAATTCCACTCAGCACAAGTTTGCCAAATCCAGTCGTGCTGGTCTGCTTCAAACACCATCGACAGTGGACAAGGGAATTAATCAAATGTCTCAACAAATGAGTGCTGGGATGAATCAAATGCCACCGCCAGCATTACTGCAGACACCACAACAGGAAACGGGTCCTGAAACGAGTCACCTGATGCAACAATTGGTTCCTGGGGTACATCAAATGCCACAACAAATGATCCCTACTGCAGGACGACTGCTTCAAGCGCCACAGCAAATGGGTCCAGGAGTGAATCAGATGCAGCAGCAAATGGGTCCAGGAGTGAATCAGATGCAGCAGCAAATGGGTCCAGGAGTGAATCAGATGCAGCAGCAAATGGATCCAGGAGTGAATCAGATGAATGCACTTGGCCTGCTTGAGATTCCCAATCAAACGGGGCCCCGGTCAATGGGTGCTGTGCATAATCCCAGTCACATGTCTGCATTCCTTCTTCAACAGCAGATGTCGAGAAGTCTGCCGACCCCAGAGTCGCTGGAACTGAATACTGTGGCAAAAATTAGAAGAGAAGCTAAAAATGGAAATTTTGATGCGTAAGTAATATTCTATAATATGTGAAGCTAGAAAGGGGGGGATAAATGTTATGGATTTGGTAGTAGTGTGCGTAATAACTTATTTGATCATGTAATGAAAGAAAGAGAAGAATATTTTTAAGTGGGTACGCGTTTCAAGACTCATCTTGTGCCAGAAGCTAAAACATTGAATGTCTTGTCTGTTTCACAATGATGGCTCTGCCCGGTGAGCTTTTTTGGATAAAAACAGTTTGGCCGTAAAATTTCATTTATTGTACCCTAAATGGTTTGTCTACTCAATAACGGATCCTCATTTTCAATTCAGAATAAAATGAAATTCGGAAATCTAACCCTCTGAGGGTTAATTTCATGTTTGTACCTCATTTTTGAGTCGACCCTGTGGGAGGGTGCCGGTAACTTCAAAGGCTTATAAAAAATTGCCTGAGTGGATTCAGTGGGACCTTTTTCGTAAACACCCTAGATACATGCTGTGCTAATTTGTTTGACGTCGACTTCATTTTTCATTTAGAATGACTAGACTAATTGAGAAGAATACCATTTTGTGAACTTTGGTCATACCGTATGAATAGTTTTCCAGCTTATGTGCTACTTCCTTGGTAAAAAACTGTTTTTGATTTGAGATTCTCAGCTCGAAAGATAAGTTTTGTAGCGGGCTGTTGGTGTAGGTCCATCGGAATATTAATTGGTCGGAGAGACTGCTGTTTAATTTGTTGACGTATTCGTTGGTGCCCATGATTGCTGTTCCATTTCCCTGGTTGAATCGCAGAACTTTGATTTGTTTGTTCTTTTTGAGAATTTGGTAGAGTCTCTTATTGACATTTGATTTGCACTTGTCATTTGCTTCGAATGTCTCAGAAAGTCTTTGTTCGATTTGTAAGACCTTCTCCATTGAGTATTTGATCGTGTTTGAGCATGTCCGAGGAAGAACACGGTGGTTGGGGCCGAAACTAAGAAGAATGTTTTCCTCTTCACCTGAGAGTTCGTATGAAGACACACTTTTAAGCATTTGGAAAAATTAGTCGTTGATAATGTTAGCAATGGTGGTATTGTTCTAAGAGTACGACTATTATTAATGTCATTTACTACAACAAAAGCTTTTATTGTAGTCTTTCTTGAAAAGTTAAATAAATGAGTTTAAACTTGAAACTGAAAAAAATCTATCAATGCTCTCTACTAGTGTGTGTATGGTACGTTTTTTGTAGAGTAACTCGTTTCTGTCGAGAGGCTTGCCAAAATCAGAACTGGTCAGAAGATGATGTGATCAACGTGATGAAGTCGATGGCCTCTGACTATCAAGCCTTCCCGCAAGTGCTTTCTCTGGCTGAGCTGGTTTCACCCACGCTCAACTTGCTTGGCGCGCTGGCGGCTATTGTGGCCAATTTCCCAGAGCCAATGGCTGCTTTTTCGGAGGAGCTCTGGGTGTTGTTCAATGAGGGCGTGTCCAGAAACAAGTCTCAGCCTATTTTCGAGGCCTTTGTCAAGTAAGACATATTTAGGTCTTATTATTATTAAACTAAATTGATTTATACGGGTTTATCAACAAAAAATATTTTGATTTGGAATTCGTTTTAATTTTGTCACCATAAATCATAACGGTTTTACTTTTAATTTCATGTATGTCCATTAAAAATTACAATTTAGTAATTTCACTATATTTTGATAAATGACAATCAGATTCTCTAGTTTCTAGACAGACAGTTGAGCTGGTTTTAGTTTTAAAATGCTATCACATATGACATTTTTACTACTGGAATATCGTGGGTGTTAAGTTGAGTGTTCTGGACATTATCTTTCAGCTGAAATTGCCCAGAATCTGTTATTTTCAGTGATTACAGATTTTTTGATAATATTTGATATGGGTCATTAATAATTGACACTCCTTATGCATTTTTACACTATTTGCCATCAATCACATAACTAAAGTGTTGTATACAGTGACATTTCTCCAAAACAGATACAGATGTACTAAAATTTTAGGCTTGATTAGTATTCTCCAACTGTTTTGGGTCAAATGACCCCCCCCCCCCCTCCTTTCTGACTTTGTGTAACTATCAAATCTAAGAACATTTTCTAACTCAAATTTTTCTCTATGTCAGATGCTTCACCAGTTTTGGTAACACTCAACGGGTCTGGATGGGTCTTTACCAAAACGGCTGCACTCGTCTGTCATTGGGCAGTCTGTCGATGGCTTTGCCTCAGTTGTTAGGTCGTTGGTCCACTGTGGAGATCGAGCTTACTTGGTTAAATCTGGCAGTGCGTCTGGTCTGCGCTTTGGGAGATGAACTACAGGGAAATGGGGAGCATGTGGACCCGGTGGCCCGCCTGTGGTGCTCCTGTTTGCAGATGGAGAGGCCCGGTTTCTGTATGGCCCTGTCGCAAGCTGCCACTCATAATGGAGTGTTGTGGCCACAGCTCAAGGTCAAAATAATTGGTAAGTTGAATCGCTGAATTTTGGTAGAATGTCTTTGGGGGGGGAGGTAGAACTGACTATTCGATATTTATTTTTATATCTCCTTTTGTGAAAAGTGTTTGGTATTTTATATTATTTATTAGACACAACTCTGTTTCTTCGTCCAAGATCAGAAAGATGGGGCTGGCGAAAAGAGCAGCTAAGGGCCTTTATTTAAGAGAATGGGTGCACTAGAAGACCAAAACTACATCTCTTTTGAACGTTGTTGTTGTATTTTTTACTCATAGGGATTGAATTACCAATCAGATTGAAATGTCATATTTTACTTCATACAGAATGGCCAATTTTCGACTAAATATTTTTTCCCAGTTTTTCACTAGTGAAAAAATATATTAATGTCATGTTTGATGGTGACAAAATAATTTTGCTGAAGAGGTTCTTCTTTTATCGTTGGTTTGATCGATTATGCAAATTACCAGAATATTTATAATATAATAAATTCGATAATCAATAGATTAGTCGTATGCCCATTGAATTAGAACAGTAGGAAATGAACAGTATAATTTTTTTAGACGTCATTGTGCCCAAATTTTACCTCTATCAAACTTTCAAAAAAGCAGATCTTAGGGATTAGACGTCCCAGTACACTTTCCTAATGTACTGTCGCTAATCCCTAGGCTAGTTAATTAAAGCTCCTATCAGTATAAATTATAGTTTTTTGTATCAATACTGCAGATTTCAATTATACCTACTATACTTTTCAGAGGCTAGATAGTACAGTAAGCGATTTACGCAGAATTTGTTATCGCTGCTTTGTAATTACTTCGCTTTTGTTTGGCAAAAATCAGTGGTTTTGTATTAATACAGCGACGATTAAATAATTTTTATTTAATCACAAAATATTAAAAATTCAAAGGTAAAAAATAAAACTTCAATAATATTCCGTGGGTATTCATTAGTTAACTTTATAAAGTCTTTGGTTGAAGGTATTCCAGATCGCCGCCATACCCAAATTTCTCGATTTAAAAAAAATAGCCGATGAATAATGAAAATTACTCAAATATTTGAGGGACGATAGTTCTAATTATTTTAATAAATGGTGTATAATACAGTTTATGGAAGAAATAAATACTATTTATTTTCCCCATTTCGAGCCTCAATCTAAAAATAAAAAGTTAATATTATTTCGCTCTTTTTCTCTATTTGGCAGCTGGTGTTCATAAAGTATTGTAATTATTTCATTGAAATAACTAAATTGTATTATTTAATTAAAGAAAACTGTAAAATATTTAAAAAAACATAAAATAGACGTGTTTTTCTAACTTTTATTGAGGCTCCCAATGATAACGTCTTCTATTGTTTTGCCAATCAGAGAACCGAAACTAAATTGTAGACAATAACGGATTTTTAAACAAGTAATCCGTCCAGTCTCACTATATGACGTCTTTGATCAACACCTACTTGGATTGGTATACGTCTTCGTTAACATTTTGTATAATTGGTATCGTTCCTCCTTTTTGTAGGCAAATTGAAGAGTTATCTCCCCGAGTGGATTATGCAGAACCAAACGGGCAAGTACTTGGCTCTGTTTGAAGTGCAAAGCGATCTCCTTTCTGAACTAGTTGAGGTGTTTGTCAGCGGGTTGAGTCTTCGAGGCGACACTGTGGAGGCCTTCAAGGGCATGGTGACTACCCTGTTTGCAGCGGGTAAGTTGGACGAGTGAGCTAGCCACCATCATGTCGCGGAATTTACTGTCCCCTTTTTGCTGAATCTTATCATAGGATATCTGTAATTCAGTGTGTGGTGATTCCCTCCGTGACTTGGATTAATGTCATTGAGAAATATAAATGTATGTCCGTATTGGATTTTTTTTCTATAGAAAACGTGTCTGCCGGCTCTCTGCTACTACAAATCGGGGTTGGTGTGATGCAGACCCGTGCTGAATGCCAGCAGTGGAGTGAAGTGCTGCGCATCTTTCAGTGCCTCTCTGATCACAATCTCTTGAGCACGGGCACGAACGACTTGCTGGAGATGATCTCGCTGGTGATACAGGCCTTCCTCCGCACCCAGCAGTATGCTGGAGCTTGCCAGTTTATACAGAGTGAGTTTCGTGCCAAGTTGAACCTTTTACTTCTTTTTCAGGCAATTTTTGATGGGGTGAAAATAATTACCCCCGTGGCTGAATAAATAACCAAACCAAAAAATAGTTTGTTTTGAAAATTGGTGGTTTAATGATTTTTGTAAAAAAAATTCTCCAAAATTATTTCTATGATGTATTACAGGGTGGCCACGGTTACTCTAATTTCGAGCGTATACTCGAAATATACTTTATTTTCGATAGAACTGTGCCTATTGGAATAGCACCATTTTTGAGAGAATGGTTGGTAAAAGATTTAGCCGAGGCAGATGAATTCGTCGTCAGGTTCGATGAATCTTCATTTGATGTGGCACAACGTTGTCAGGTATGGGCAAAAGTCCACCAAACAGATAGTGTCACTAAATACTTTTAGATTTGTTTTTCTCAATCACTGTCGAGCGGTAGACATTCTTGATGCATTTTGCAAATTATATCAGAAGGTTGGCCAATGAATGGGGCCGAACCTAAATGTTGCCTTCCTGACTGAACTGACCACAAAGAGAGAACAAGAAGCACTGCCTGCGAGTTATTTTCCCGACTATTTAGGCGGCTAGGTCTACGTATTTTAATAGATAAGCCCTGGGACCTCGTTCCCGTCACCAAATCCTCCCTACCTGGCTTTCAGGGACATGTGATGTGGTTAGTTTTGTTTAAATGAGCCCATGTTTTTGATGCTGAACTGTTGATTTTTTGTTCTATTGTGTAGATTCACCCGTAATGTTGCAGCCTCTGGCGACTCCTTTGGCTAATAAGCAACGTATTGTCTATCTAGAAGAACTGATGAAGGGACTGATGAAGACCTCAGATTATCAAAATACGATCAAGATGTTCTGGATTATCTATACTATGGCAAAGTCTGGTGAGATGCTTGTTTATCTTGTGCCCCTCACCATTACACACTGTGGTGAATGTGGCTTTTGTTGCAACTTCTAGTTCTACCACCCAGTTACAACACCTTTAGTGCTTCTATTGAGTCTTGTTTCTTCAGTTTAGATGTGTATCTCAAATTTTGATAGAAATAAAAAAGCATAGCATTTTCTTTTTTTCAGAATGATATTATCTGATTTAATTTTTTTTAAATTCATTTCCCTTTTTCTATTTTAACTCGTAATTGTTTCTTTTTGCTGTTTTTTGGGCTTTTAATACCGGTTTTTTGGTATTTGTTCATATTTTAGACGAATGTTTGGTTGGTACTCAATTTGGTAAGAATTGATAAAATTTGATGGATATTCCATAATATATACCAATGCTGCTAATGCTCTGTATTATCATACATGCTGCAGATAAACTTAAGACCAATTTGGTTCATCTAACCGAATTTAATTTTAAAATGCACTCAATTAGAATTTTATCAAGTTATAAAAAAGTTAAAATAACATTTCTTAAAATTAAAAGAAAAAATCCATTGCATATTAAATATTAACCAATATAAAATGACCATTTGGTAGTTTGAAAGAAGACTATGGTGCTGTAATTACAGCCTATTATCTGGTGTTTTAATACATCTGTATCTACCCTTACATTATTGTCATACTAGTTAATTCCGGTTTGGTTGCTTTGGTATAAACAGTACATTGTTTGGTTGCTGAGATGTAAAACTTGAAATCAATCTTTGGTGTAGGTTGACCACAGTTAAGCTCAAGTACACTAAAATACATTGCTTCACATATTCTCCACGTGTGAAAACAAAAGACTAGCCATCCAGGAGTTCTGGAAGGGAACTTCCTCAAATGTGCCATAATAATATTTTGCTAGATGAGAGTGTTTGTTGTGCACACAGAAAATATGTCTATGCAGCACTTATAGTATTTGCTCCACTCTCTGTGCTGCTGATATTATTTGATTCAAAGGTACCTAGTCATTGCGAATCTTCACCAGAAATATTTTGGTTTGGGTCAGCAGATTTTATCCCCCCTCCCCCCCAAAAAAAAACTATTTTTTCAAAAAGTTGTCATTGATTCCAACTCAAATTTGATCAAACTTAGCTTGTAATTTCGCTTAAATAACCAGAGCTTTTTTATAACCACAGCAGCTGATTGTCAAAGGCTGGCCAGACTTTTAATTTATGGTTGTTGTTTTGTATGTTTGCAGCAGTAAAGATTTCATTCTACAAATTGATTTAAGAACGATCTGACAATACCACAGTGGATAGTTTATTGTTTCATTGACACAATATTTTATTAGATTTGATGTCTCCATCAGATCCTCTCACTCTACAGTCATGTATATCAGCTGCTATTTGCAACCACTTAGCTACCAAGAAACAATACAGTTAAAATAAAATAAACCATATTTACATAATATTGCAATTGATGCATTTAAATAAGGGGTGGTATTGATTTTAAAACTAATTTAAAAATCTATAGTTTCATATCAAAAATAACTTCACTAGAATACATTTATTATTATGATCGGTTTGTTAAAAAGAATTCTTATTACAAATTTAATTTATTCCTTAAATGTATTTAGTCTAGATTTGCAGGCCCATGGTAGAAATTTTGTTATTTCTAAAAGATTTTTGTTTTCGATTTATAGTATGACAAAATTCATTAGTTTTTGGTTTTTCTTTAAAAATAATCTAATCGATTGATTGTTTGTTTTTTTGTTCTTTATTTAACATGCCAAGTATGTACCAATAATATGTCAACTGGATAAGTTTAATCAATACTATCAATTTAAACATTGCATAAAATATCAAAATTTATAGCAACTCTTTCTTCCTTTGTCGGCACATCTTGAATGATGGCTTTTTTACACATTCTTTGTATTTCTATCACTATTTCCTTCAATTCCTTGTCTTGAGAAGATTCCTGTAGTTCGTCTCCTCAAATCCTAACTCGATTGTTTTGATGAGTTACGTTGGGTTGATGCGTTCTGTGACAAAGAGTTTAGACATGAATCAATAGGTGCTCAGTGTTCTCTTCTATTTCATAGATATCGCATTTGGTAAGAGGTCTGATTGGCTCTTTTCTTCTGCTCATACTTTTTTGCTTCTTTTAGCTTCGATTATCTTCCTTTACCATATTATGTAGTACATTTTAGCCTGCTGCATATCCAGGATATCCCTGATCACTTTGCAGTGGATCTGAGATTTTTAAAGGAGTGAAAAAAATCGTTGAGTTCTATAAGTTTTAATTCTGGAAAGAAAATCCAACACGACCAATTTCTTGCAATAAAGAAGTTGCTAAGCATACTTTTCAAAATAACTTTACAGATCTAAATTTATAACAAAACAAATAGCATTAGTTTTTGTGTGCATAAAGTAATGAGACAGCAGTTGCTCCAGAGTTATATGGCTTCTGTTGCATTTAAAAAAACTTGGGTCCCAGGGGAGGAGGAAAATTGCCCCTAGAACTTATTGGACTTGACCGATTGGCATGAAATTTGCTATCACCTTATGACATTCTTTTGTGGAACTTCTGTATTTGGCTCAATTAAAATTGTGCCAAAGTCCAAATGTACCTTTTACTAACATTGGTTAAATATGTCAATAGCTGTATGTACTTTTAAATAACCATTGTTTAGTTTATGACCCCGGTGCCTCCTGAGAGCCAATATAATTTGAAATTTTAATTTTGCTTTATAAATAGAAAATTATTTATGACATATGACTAAGCGCAACATAAAATTTTATGGAAAATATTCACAAGAATATATTTCAGAGCATAATACCTGTCCGCCCAGGTAATTACTATGTTGATTTTTATAGTCACCGATCATCAGGGGGTAATTTAGACACTCACATCAAAGATTATTTAAAAAATATCAATTCCTTCTCAATAACTATGTTACAACCATAGACATACATGACTGTGTAGACTACTAGCTTTTATGTAGGCTTATCCTTATCTAGAATGAATATAGCACTGTTTATTGTAATTATCACTAATTACTGTTAAATGGCAACTAAAGCTGAAATCAATTTTGTAGCAGCGTGATTGTTACAAGGTCTAGGAGACAAACAAAGAGATCTTTACAGTTTTATCCGATCACTATTTTTTTTAAATTGGGATTGAAATCTGTTAGAAGACAGACCATCAGAATTGAAAGCCAGAATATAATTTATCTTAATTTTTTGCTGAGATATTTCGTGTCAAAGTTGAAGACAAGAGTGAGCTTGGAGCCGTGCTAATTGTGTGTAGAATGTTTGTTGTAAAGATAAGGAGAAGATTAAAGTGGTTTATTTCTATGGGTGAAACTTTTGGTGTCATAAAAAACACTTTTTGTATCTGCTATTATTCTTTGAAATACAAAAGTAGCAACTATTGAACAGTGATTGTAGCATTTTCCAGTTTCGAACTTGAAAGAACTATTTTTCAGCTACATATCGATGAAATCCCAATGTCAGTAATTCTGTTATTTAAAATGAATTTTATAGACCTGTTTTATTGTATAGATCTTCCCGTTGTTCCCAAGCTTTCCCCCTTTCATAGTCATTTCAGCTTTTTAAGAGAGCCATATTTAGAATTATAATTTAAAGTATAATCTTTACCAGAATTGGCAGTGATGTGATCCAAGTTCAAATTTAGACGCGAGATACTGCATTATGTACAAGGCCAGGGCTATTCCAATAGTTTTGTTATTTTTGTGAAACACAACCAATTTATTAAAATAAAAAAATACAGAGTAAATTCCTTCAACATATTGTCCACACCGTGTGCTCAGCTCACCCATCATCTGCCATTGAGATTCTGGAACTCTTCTTGAAGAATTGTCTGAATTACAGCATCAACCATTTCTTTATCTGGGTTGAATCTGCGACCAATCAACTTGGGGGACGACCTGGTGACCTAGGTGGATGGATGAGAGTGTTCGAAGGCTGTTCTTGAGCAAAAAGTCAATAAGTTCGGATTACAGCGAGAGCCAGCACGTTGTCATGGTGCAGTTTGAGACCTCTCAGACCAGATCTTGGACGTTTTCTCTGGATTACCTCTGGCAGGCAGATGCCAAAATAAACTTATTCATAGTATGCATAATTTTTTTAGAAAGTAACCTTTGTTACAAAATGGTAATAATACATTTTGATATTATGTACTAGTGAACATAGAGGACCACAGCAATTAATAATTACATATAAAAAATGTATAAATTATCTTTAAAAAAGTGCAGTTAGGAATATAGTAGTTTTGACAAATATTGATGTCCCTGATCCCATGCATACAAAAAATGTAAATAACTTAAAGATACATTAAACTCTTCAGTAGCTGATTTTGTCAACATGTAAGATTACATTTTAAAAGTTTTAGTGCTATATAATGTATTTTATGTCTTACCAAACCATTTTGAATTATTGTATTCTAGTAGTTTTTAGTTTCTGAATTAGAAATGCATTCATAATTATGTAGTTAATGCTCAAATGTGAAATTCACGAAGTTAATTTGGGGATTAGTTGACTATGACGTCATGACCTATTCACTCTCTCTTCCCTTCCCACTCCCAACGTCACAATATGGACAGATGGCTCTGCGCTCAATGGTACCGAAAACGGAGGAGCTGGATGACATTTTTGGGAATCTGCGCAACAGAGATATCAAAACTCCAACCGGAACCCTTACCTCCAGTTTCCAAGGCGAATTCTCGCCATCAAAACAGCCCTTGAATTTATTAAAAACACCCCCCCCCCCTACAAACCTTATCAGAATCAGGTTCTGCACTGACTTCCAAAGCAGCCTTTCACACTCCAAACTGCATCCACCACAATCCCTATCATCTAAGATATTTGCACCCTGCTCAGTCAACTACCAAACTGCGACCTTGTGTATATTTCTGGTCATTGCGATGTTGCTGGCAATGAAACAGCAGATTCCCAGCCAAGGCCGCCATCAAATCTCACTTCAAAAACAACTTCAAACCTAACACCATAGACAACCACACGAACCGCCACAATTACCACCGCACAGTCTTGAATCACAACCTTAACCGCAGAGAACCAGGTGACTCCACTCTTCACCTAACACCAGCGTATTGGTATGGAGGGCAGCAGTACTTGCCTCCACAGCACAGCGGCAACGGGAGACCTCAATCACCCACTGAATCACTGCCCATCGAAGGACCGCGCACGATTCATTCTCCATCTTCCTCACCCAATTCCTCTTTTTATGCTGTCTTTGAACCCGAAAGCAGCCTTCGCCATCCTCTCCTAATTCTCCTAGCTGTTCTCATGTATGACCCGATTTGGGCCCCCGCGACATACTAACAACAACAACAGCATCCAAAATACAAACTGATACTTTCTAGCAACACATTGTTCAATTATGGCAATGACGTTCGTTTCTCAATAAAAGCCATGGACGCGTTGAAGTTGGTTGTCCAGTACTTTTGATCTTTGGTGGCTACATTTTGACCAGTCTGTCAAACTTTTTATTCCCGGCGAGGCTCACATGTCTGAGATCACGTGGCCTGCTTGACTGAGCCCAATAAGATAATTCAGATGTCTCTGAAAGCCGTTTAGGTGTCTTTGAGGCTTTTAATAGCTCTTTGCTTTGCTAGTTAATGAATAGATAGCGTGAGTGATGGTTGACTTGAATGTTTATAGTTTATTCAAGCAGCATAGGAGGAAATGTAGTTCCTTTTGGTTTTGATAGTTATGTAGACATGATGTTTTTGTTTTTGAAAACAATCAATGCTTTTTATCGAACCATTTCCGGTAAGTATCGAGGAGGAACCCCCCCCCCCCCGTCCCAACTTCCATCCATACCGGTGACAAATATCCACTGTCATAGTTGAACTAATGGTCATCTACTTCTAGGCTGTTTAGGTTGATGCTGATCATCTCTTTCACATGGATATTACTAATAAATCTGAGAAAGAACACAAAATATAGAATTAAATCAGGACAGGACCTTCTCATACTGCAGAGTTCAAACAGACCTGGAAGAAATTACCCCCACCTGCGAACTACGACAATGAGCTGCTGGTATCTTGACTTTTGTTGTGTAGTTTGTTTCTCTTGTGTCGCTCTTCTTAACTTCTATGGCTACCACCTTCGTCTCCTTTCATGCTAAGGATGGCTCGTTGGGTTGGTTTTGGTATTTTTATTTGCTTCAAGGTCGTTTAGGGCGTAATCTTTGTTGAAGTTGATTCTGATATGATTGTAAATTCTTAAACATAAGCTTCACTTTTTGTTCATCGGTTATCTTTCTATGTTTTAAGAGATAGTTGATTGTGATTCGAAAAGTTCTTGTTGATCAAATTGAGGGCGCCTACTATGGTTTTCATTTCAGTGGGACAGCTGTCATATCTAGTACCAGCTGCGAGGGGTTTACAGGGAATCTAAAAGAACGTCACTCTGTAACACTAGTTTATGATGATGGCCACTTCTGAGTTGTGCCACTGTGGTAGCATTCTTTCTGTTCTTGGCAATGTGGTTATATGTTTCTTTCAAGAGTGGGTGAGAGGTGGGTTTGTCTTTGATTAGTCTTTTGAACAAGTCAATTGCTTTGGTTTACGTGATGGAGTTTTCTGGCATCATCTTAGCTTTTCTGTCCACCTCATTTCCTGGAATGTCCACGTGACCTGGCATCCATTGTAGTTGTATCATGCTTGGCCAATTGTCCAGCCTCTGTCTGATGTTATCAATGTTGGGATCCTGGCTTGTTGTTCATCGCCATGATCAAAGCCTTGCTGTCCATGCAGACTAGGATGTCTCCATCCATTTCGTTTTCATCCAGCCACTTGGGCCATGTTTGTAGCCTGTATCTCGGTTTCGTAGGAGCAGGTGTATGGGTGACCTTTTCTGCGTATGACATGACTGATAACCCCTGTTGTGATGACAGCTGCACTCCCATCCTTCCTTGTCCCTGCTGATGCTGAGCCATCTGTGTACACAATTGTCTTCGATTTCAGTTTTTCCTTCTGTGGCTTTTGTGGACCCACCAATAAGTTCTGTGTGTGTCTTACGGCCATTGTTATTAGCCCACTTTCAAGGCAGTGTCCTTTTTTGTAATAACGCTCCAAACTTCTAGATTCCCAGTGTATTCTTCTAACCCCGCTTCTAATTAAGTTATAATTTGTTAGCATTGTTCCTTAGACTGGATCCGATCTTGCTACGGTGAAATGGGCCTTCGTTGCAGATCATTTATCCTGGGTTGGAGTCTGGAAGAGCCTTAGCCTTCCGGTACGCTTTTATGCTGTTTCTTTCAAAATGAGGGTACTATATGATTGGAACCCATTCTCTTCAATTGGTGTTGTCCACAGCTGCCCGTTATCCTACGTAGCGCTTTGTTCTGGCTCCTCTCAAGCAGATTTCTGTTGTTAGATGTTAACAATGGTTGCCAGCCCGGCCCACAGTAATCCAGGGTGCTCTTGATCATAGCAAAGCAAATCTCCTTCGAGCTTTTTGCCTTCCAGCCCCAATCTTTGTTGGTGCAAGCATTTAGAAAGTTACGTGTCTGGATAGCCTTTGTAGTAACCTTTTTTTTGTGTTTGAGTTCCCAACGAGAGGATCCTATTATATGTCACTCCCCGGAAGACTGGGTGTGGGTTGAAGGTACCTCTGT